>JAZDUA010001442.1:0-60000 GCA_038098605.1 Gryllus longicercus
GACCCGGCGCCCCACCTCCCGTCGGCTAGCAGGGTTTCCCTCAACCAGGTATCTCCCACCAGCGGGGCACCGCCCCAGCCGGGACAAGCTCTATGGTCCTGACGGATCTTTCTCCTCTGGAGGACGAGACCCGGCGCCCACCTGCCGTCGGCTAGCGGGGTTTCCCTCAACCAGGTATCTCCCACCAGCGGGGCACCGCCCCAGCCGGGACAAGCTCTGTGCTCCAGACGGATCTTTCTCCTCTGGATGGCGAGATCCGGCGCCGACCTACCGCCTGCGGGGTTCCCTCAACAAGTATCTCCACCAGCGGGGCACCGCCCCAGCCGGGACAAGCTCTATGCTCCTGGCGGATCTTTCTCCTCTGGAGGGCGAGATCCGGCGCCGACCTACCGCCAGCGGGGTTCCCTCAACCAGGTATCTCCCACCAGCGGGGCACCGCCCCAGCCGGGACAAGCTCTGTGCTCCAGACGGATCTTTCTCCTCTGGATGGCGAGATCCGGCGCCGACCTACCGTCGGCTAGCGGGGTTTCCCTCAACCAGGTATCTCCCACCAGCGGGGCACCGCCCCAGCCGGGACAAGCTCTATGCTCCTGACGGATCTTTCTCCTCTGAGGACGAGACCCGGCGCCCACCTGCCGTCGGCTAGCGGGGTTTCCCTCAACCAGGTATCTCCCACCAGCGGGGCACCGCCCCAGCCGGGACAAGCTCTGTGCTCCAGACGGATCTTTCTCCTCTGGATGGCGAGATCCGGCGCCGACCTACCGTCGGCTAGCGGGGTTTCCCTCAACCAGGTATCTCCCACCAGCGGGGCACCGCCCCAGCCGGGACAAGCTCTATGCTCCTGACGGATCTTTCTCCTCTGAGGACGAGACCCGGCGCCCACCTACCGTCGGCTAGCGGGGTTCCCCCAACCAGGTATCTCCCACCAGCGGGGCACCGCCCCAGCCGGGACAAGCTCTATGCTCCTGGCGGATCTTTCTCCTCTGGATGGCGAGATACGGCGCCGACCTACCGCCAGCGGGGTTCCCTCAACCAGGTATCTCCCACCAGCGGGGCACCGCCCCAGCCGGGACAAGCTCTATGCTCCTGACGGATCTTTCTCCTCTGGAGGGCGAGATCCGGCGCCGACCTACCGCCAGCGGGGTTCCCTCAACCAGGTATCTCCCACCAGCGGGGCACCGCCCCAGCCGGGACAAGCTCTATGCTCCTGACGGATCTTTCTCCTCTGGAGGGCGAGATCCGGCGCCGACCTACCGCCAGCGGGGTTCCCTCAACCAGGTATCTCCCATCAGTGGGGCACCGCCCCAGCCGGGACAAGCTCTATGCTCCTGACGGATCTTTCTCCTCTGGAGGGCGAGATCCGGCGCCGACCTACCGCCAGCGGGGTTCCCTCAACCAGGTATCTCCCACCAGCGGGGCACCGCCCCAGCCGGGACAAGCTCTATGCTCCTGACGGAATCTTTCTCCTCTGGATGGCGAGATCCGGCGCCGACCTACCGCCAGCGGGGTTCCCTCAACCAGGTATCTCCCATCAGTGGGGCACCGCCCCAGCCGGGACAAGCTCTATGCTCCTGACGGATCTTTCTCCTCTGGATGGCGAGATCCGGCGCCGACCCTACCGCCAGCGGGGTTCCTCAACCAGGTATCTCACCATCAGTGGGGCACCGCCCCAGCCGGGACAAGCTCTATGCTCCTGACGGATCTTTCTCCTCTGGATGGCGAGATCCGGCGCCGACCTACCGCCAGCGGGGTTCCCTCAACCAGGTATCTCCCATCAGTGGGGCACCGCCCCAGCCGGGACAAGCTCTATGCTCCTGACGGATCTTTCTCCTCTGGAGGGCGAGATCCGGCGCCGACCTACCGCCAGCGGGGTTCCCTCAACCAGGTATCTCCCATCAGTGGGGCACCGCCCCAGCCGGGACAAGCTCTATGCTCCTGACGGATCTTTCTCCTCTGGATGGCGAGATCCGGCGCCGACCTACCGCCAGCGGGGTTCCCTCAACCAGGTATCTCCCATCAGTGGGGCACCGCCCCAGCCGGGACAAGCTCTATGCTCCTGAACGGATCTTTCTCCTCTGGATGGCGAGATCCGGCGCCGACCTACCGCCAGCGGGGTTTCCCTCAACCAGGTATCTCCCATCAGTGGGGCACCGCCCCAGCCGGGACAAGCTCTATGCTCCTGACGGATCTTTCTCCTCTGGATGGCGAGATCCGGCGCCGACCTACCGCCAGCGGGGTTCCCCTCAACCAGGTATCTCCCACCAGCGGGGCACCGCCCCAGCCGGGACAAGCTCTATGCTCCTGACGGATCTTTCTCCTCTGGAGGGCGAGATCCGGCGCCGACCTACCGCCAGCGGGGGTTCCCTCAACCAGGTATCTCCCACCAGCGGGGCACCGCCCCAGCCGGGACAAGCTCTATGCTCCTGACGGATCTTTCTCCTCTGGAGGGCGAGATCCGGCGCCGACCTACCGCCAGCGGGGTTCCCTCAACCAGGTATCTCCCATCAGTGGGGCACCGCCCCAGCCGGGACAAGCTCTATGCTCCTGACGGATCTTTCTCCTCTGGAGGGCGAGATCCGGCGCCGACCTACCGCCAGCGGGGTTCCCTCAACCAGGTATCTCCCACCAGCGGGGCACCGCCCCAGCCGGGACAAGCTCTATGCTCCCTGACGGATCTTTCTCCTCTGGAGGGCGAGATCCGGCGCCGACCTACCGCCAGCGGGGTTCCCTCAACCAGGTATCTCCCATCAGTGGGGCACCGCCCCAGCCGGGACAAGCTCTATGCTCCTGACGGATCTTTCTCCTCTGGAGGGCGAGATCCGGCGCCGACCTACCGCCAGCGGGGTTCCCTCAACCAGGTATCTCCCATCAGTGGGGGCACCGCCCCAGCCGGGACAAGCTCTATGCTCCTGACGGATCTTTCTCCTCTGGATGGCGAGATCCGGCGCCGACCTACCGCCAGCGGGGTTCCCTCAACCAGGTATCTCCCACCAGCGGGGCACCGCCCCAGCCGGGACAAGCTCTATGCTCCTGGCGGATCTTTCTCCTCTGGATGGCGAGATACGGCGCCGACCTACCGCCAGCGGGGTTCCCTCAACCCAGGTATCTCCCACCAGCGGGGCACCGCCCCAGCCGGGACAAGCTCTATGCTCCTGACGGATCTTTCTCCTCTGGAGGGCGAGATCCGGCGCCGACCTACCGCCAGCGGGGTTCCCTCAACCAGGTATCTCCCACCAGCGGGGCACCGCCCCAGCCGGGACAAGCTCTATGCTCCTGACGGATCTTTCTCCTCTGGAGGGCGAGATCCGCGCCGACCTACCGCCAGCGGGGTTCCCTCACCAGGTATCTCCCACCAGCGGGGCACCGCCCAGCCGGGACAAGCTCTATGCTCCTGACGGATCTTTCTCCTCTGGATGGCGAGATCCGGCGCCGACCTACCGCCAGCGGGGTTCCCTCAACCAGGTATCTCCCACCAGCGGGGCACCGCCCCAGCCGGGGACAAGCTCTATGCTCCTGACGGATCTTTCTCCTCTGAGGACGAGACCCGGCGCCCACCTACCGTCGGCTAGCGGGGTTCCCCCCAACCAGGTATCTCCCACCAGCGGGGGCACCGCCCCAGCCGGGACAAGCTCTATGCTCCTGGCGGATCTTTCTCCTCTGGATGGCGAGATACGGCGCCGACCTACCGCCAGCGGGGTTCCCTCAACCAGGTATCTCCCACCAGCGGGGCACCGCCCCAGCCGGGACAAGCTCTATGCTCCTGACGGATCTTTCTCCTCTGGAGGGGCGAGATCCGGCGCCGACCTACCGCCAGCGGGGTTCCCTCAACCAGGTATCTCCCATCAGTGGGGCACCGCCCCAGCCGGGACAAGCTCTATGCTCCTGACGGATCTTTCTCCTCTGGAGGGCGAGATCCGGCGCCGACCTACCGCCAGCGGGGTTCCCTCAACCAACAAGCTCTATGCTCCTGACGCGATCTTTCTCCTCTGGAGGGCGAGATCCCGGCGCCGACCCCCTACCGCCAGCGGGGGTTCCCTCAACAGGTATCCTCCCATCCAGTGGGGCACCGCCCCCAGCCGGGACAAGCTCTATGCTCCTGACGGATCTTTCTCCTCTGGAGGGCGAGATCCGCGCCCCCGACCCCTACCGCCAGCGGGGTTCCCCTCAACCAGGTATCTCCCATCAAGAGGGGCACCGCCCCCCCCTCCCCACCAGGCCCCCCAGCCGGGACAAGCTCCTATGCTCCTGACGGATCATTTCTCCCTCCTGGAGGGCGAGATCCGGCGGCCGACCTACCGCCAGCGGGGTTCCCTCAACCAGGTATCTCCCATCAGTGGGCACCGCCCCCAGCCGGGACAAGCTCTATGCTCCTGACGGATCTTTCTCCTCTGGAGGGCGAGATCCGGCGCCGACCTACCGCCAGCGGGGTTCCCTCAACCAGGTATCTCCCATCAGTGGGGCACCGCCCCAGCCGGGACAAGCTCTATGCTCCTGACGGATCTTTCTCCTCTGGAGGGCGAGATCCGGCGCCGACCTACCGCCAGCGGGGTTCCCTCAACCAGGTATCTCCCATCAGTGGGGCACCGCCCCAGCCGGGACAAGCTCTATGCTCCTGACGGATCTTTCTCCTCTGGAGGGCGAGATCCGGCGCCGACCTACCGCCAGCGGGGTTCCCTCAACCAGGTATCTCCCATCAGTGGGGCACCGCCCCAGCCGGGACAAGCTCTATGCTCCTGACGGATCTTTCTCCTCTGGAGGGCGAGATCCGGCGCCGACCTACCGCCAGCGGGGTTCCCTCAACCAGGTATCTCCCATCAGTGGGGCACCGCCCCAGCCGGGACAAGCTCTATGCTCCTGACGGATCTTTCTCCTCTGGAGGGCGAGATCCGGCGCCGACCTACCGCCAGCGGGGTTCCCTCAACCAGGTATCTCCCATCAGCGGGGCCACCGCCCCAGCCGGGACAAGCTCTATGCTCCTGACGGATCTTTCTCCTCTGAGGACGAGACCCGGCGCCCACCTACCGCCAGCGGGGTTCCCTCAACCAGGTATCTCCCATCAGTGGGGCACCGCCCCAGCCGGGACAAGCTCTATGCTCCTGACGGATCTTTCTCCTCTGGAGGGCGAGATCCGGCGCCGACCTACCGCCAGCGGGGTTCCCTCAACCAGGTATCTCCCATCAGTGGGGCACCGCCCCAGCCGGGACAAGCTCTATGCTCCTGACGGATCTTTCTCCTCTGGAGGGCGAGATCCGGCGCCGACCTACCGCCAGCGGGGTTCCCTCAACCAGGTATCTCCCATCAGTGGGGCACCGCCCCAGCCGGGACAAGCTCTATGCTCCTGACGGATCTTTCTCCTCTGGAGGGCGAGATCCGGCGCCGACCTACCGCCAGCGGGGTTCCCTCAACCAGGTATCTCCCATCAGTGGGGCACCGCCCCAGCCGGGACAAGCTCTATGCTCCTGACGGATCTTTCTCCTCTGGAGGGCGAGATCCGGCGCCGACCTACCGCCAGCGGGGTTCCCTCAACCAGGTATCTCCCACCAGCGGGGCACCGCCCCAGCCGGGACAAGCTCTATGCTCCTGACGGATCTTTCTCCTCTGGAGGGCGAGATCCGGCGCCGACCTACCGCCAGCGGGGTTCCCTCAACCAGGTATCTCCCATCAGTGGGGCACCGCCCCAGCCGGGACAAGCTCTATGCTCCTGACGGATCTTTCTCCTCTGGAGGGCGAGATCCGGCGCCGACCTACCGCCAGCGGGGTTCCCTCAACCAGGTATCTCCCATCAGTGGGGCACCGCCCCAGCCGGGACAAGCTCTATGCTCCTGACGGATCTTTCTCCTCTGGAGGGCGAGATCCGGCGCCGACCTACCGCCAGCGGGGTTCCCTCAACCAGGTATCTCCCACCAGCGGGGCGCCGCCCCAGCCGGGACAAGCTCTATGCTCCTGACGGATCTTTCTCCTCTGGAGGACGAGATCCGGCGCCGACCTACCGCCAGCGGGGTTCCCTCAACCAGGTATCTCCCATCAGTGGGGCACCGCACCAGCCGGGACAAGTTGTAAGCTTCCGACTGATCTCCCGGGGTGTGTGGTAGTATAGTGCATGCAAGAGTGTGTGTAAGGGGTGAGGATAGGACAAGGAAGAGGAAGGAAAGCGCGTGTGCTGTCCATGGCCTGTTTGTTAGGGCACTACTCCGGCATTCACCTGGTGTTGATCGGAGAAAACACGGGAAACTACCGACGAGAGCAGCGGTCTGCTGTTCTCCTCCAGACAGCGAGTGAATGCGCCGACAGCTAGGTAGCTGACAAGCAAGTGCCGAAAGTCCCGTCACGCGTCGGGACTCGAACCTAGAACCTCCCTGTCAGAGGGACTGCAAGTTGATGCCCTGAGCCATCTTTCCTGTTTAAAACTGCTTAAAATCCGACATTCTTCATTCTTGTGTTGGTACGTGGTTTGCTTGAATTAGATATTAAATTTGTTCTACAAATTTCATGATTAGCACGAAAGAACATGGTGAGGGTTCCTTCGTTGGTGAGGATTTATTAATTAAATTAATTTAATTTTTATGTGAAAGAAAATATCGAAATTTTAGGCAACGGTAAATAGTAATTGGAATGTTAATTAATCATAGTTGTTTTAACATGCAGTTTTGATTATATAAATTAACATTAATAAATACGCAATGGTTATTTATATATTAATGCATCCAAAGAATGCAACTCATCTAGTACTTTATTACTTTTATCTTGTGAGATGTTTTTCAGTTTTGAGAGAAATGAATGGAGCTGTGGGAAAAGGCGTTTCATTAAAATTACACGAACGTTTCCGAAGGAGGTAAAACACTCTTTAGCAAATAATTTTCTTAAAATTCTGATGAACAGTTATATTTTAAGAGTTCAAATGTTTAGCGGCATTTTCCCGAAAGATTAAATGTTGGCCATTCATTCACGCATTGCGCTGTAATGGTATTAGACCCTCAGAATAGAAATGAAAACTAGTGTTGCTACAACATATTCTTTCTCGCATAATTTTTAAATTTGCAATTTTCGGAAATTTAGAGAGTTCAACGAAAATGAGAGCGCGTCTTCCCTTTAAACGTCCCTGTTTCATTCGCGCAAAACTGTGAAGCGTTTTTTGAAAAAATTTTTATACATTGCATTAATTTCAATCCCAAATTACATGAAACGCATTCGTTTTTTCATAAAACTGTACACGATTTTTTTAAAGAGCTTATTTTTTGTAAAAGAATTTGTCTTAGGCAAAAATCTGTCTTCAATTTTGTACATTTGAATCGTTACTTTTTTGAAAATTTTCGACAATATAGTTTGCCGAAAATGGGACAAGCATCATATTTTTTACCTTCCATTGATACGTACGAAAAAAATCACGGACAGACAGACTTTTGCCGCCAATCTATTTTTAGATATCAAGGACCCCCAAAACACGGATTCTGGCTTCATTACGTCTTAGAGGAAGTAATTTACTATATACAATATACTTGCCTAATATACGAAAAATATTATTATGTACTGTACTTATAATAATTACTATAAAAGTAATTTACCATGTACAATACGAACAGGTTTTAACCACGTTTCTGTTGCCAGGGCCCGGCAGTAAGAGGTTTTCTGCCGAAAATCCGCCGTTTTCCGGAGCACGAATCTTTCTCTTCTCAGGACCCTTCAGTTGATGTTCCTCAGGTCTAGCGCAAAGGAATGAAGATGCAATGCTTATGAAATTTCATGATTTATTGAAAATATTATCCTTAATTCCTTATGATTGGTCCGCGAGAACTGATTTCTCTACAGCCTCTCAGACCGGGAGGTCGTAGGTTCGAGTCACGACGGTGACAGGATTTTCGGCGCGATGATTGACAGCTAGGTCGAATTCAGTCGCTGTCTGGAGGAGAATTCTAGAGGCCGACTGCACCATTGGCACTTTTCATGGTTTCTCCGATCAACACCAGGCGAATGCTTGAACAGTACCCTAACAAACGGGCCACGATCTTTGCTAACCTTTTCGTTGTCCTCTCCTCACATACACTTACACTAACATGCAGTACACCACCACTCATTACGGAAGACCAGTCAGTTACGTAAAGCTAGTTCCGGTGGGGCGGTGCCCCTGTTGTTTGGGGGAAACCTCGCTAGCCGAAGGTAGGTCGGCGCCGGATCTCGCCATCCAGCGGGGAAAGACCACCGCCACCTCCCGAGCCAAAACATGCACTACACTACCACTTATTATGGAAGACCAGTCAGTAACTTAAAGCTTGTTCCGGTGGGCAGTGCCCTGTTGTTTGGGGGAAACCTCGCTAGCCGACGGTAGGTCGGTGCCGGATCTCGCCATCCAGCGGGGAAAGACCACCGCCACCTCCCGAGCCAAAACATGCACTACACGGACTAGTGACCTTACTAGTTGGCGCGCACGGAATCACAAGACTTGTAATGCCTTTCGCTGCAGGTGTCGTGCTACTAGCAGCGATTGCAGGCAATTACAAATGCTTCCAGTACAGGATGCAAAAATATTGAGTTCGCAGGGAAGCTAAGTTCCCTGCGTGGTGGTGAGCGAGGTTTCAAGTACAGAGACCAAGTCCGATGAAGTATGAAAGTTTAATCGAAGAAAAAATAGAGAGCTGCAGAGCAGCGTGAAGTGCACACAGCAAAGTCTCTGGGCTGTCTGTCCGATATCAACGCTAGAGGATCCTTATATGGGAAACAGCGAGATTTACGAGGCCATTACGCCACCCCCGCCAGAACTCGGCATGCCCTGGACGCAATAAACTGACAGAACTGTCAGAGGACTTTTGCCCTTTTGAAAACTCACAAGTTCCCAAACATTCCTGTTTCCACGTCTGGATCGTGTCAGCGTTGACGGCGGTTTGGAGGGCCCAATCACCCATGACCTTAGGCAGGGCGCCTGCTCCCGACGCGACCCTAATTTAAACATGTTTGAAGGGTGATATTTCTCTCACGTACAGTTTGAAAGAAATATTGACTGCTTCTCTTACGCAATACGTACTTCATATGTACGTAGGTGCATTTACCATTACAGACTCGATTAGTCTAATTAGCGGGAAGCCAGTCCGCATCCAAGAACGCCCTCGTCTCCAAAGCACCGCGCGCGCTCGCGAGCGCTGGCCCTTGCGTTGCGTTGCGCCGGGCGGTGGCCACTGCACTGCTCGCTCTGGGCGCGGATTGGGCGGCGCGCATGCGCTCACGATCCGATTGCGGCGCGCCGGCGGCGGCCGCGGGCGATCAGATCACTGCGTGGCTCGCGGGGCTCCGCCGGCCATGGATTTGCAGATGGCAGCTCGTGTGCACTGCCGTATAATCTCATTTTCGTCAATGGGATATCGGCTCCTGCACGGAACCCGTGAAGCGGCGCTCCCCAATAAGCGAAGCGAGTCTCTCTTAAAGCTAGGTTACGTCTGTTTGTGTAGCGTGATGCAGTCTTTTTAATGGCTATATATATATATATATATATATATATATATATATTATATATATATATATATATATATATATATACATATATATATATGTATATATATACATATACACACACACATATATATATATATATGTATTTTATACATATGTATAGCTTTATATATGTATTATATATGTTATTTTATTAATGTTACCTGACAATGTTACCCATTTTTATTGGTATTTTAAATAAATATTATTGTTATTATTTCATTATTTTCAGTCTGATTACTTAAAGTTAATAAGTCAGAATGGTGTTATCTTCTTACGCATTCATAGATCCTCTCATATGTTATGGGAATGGCAGATTTTTATTTCGTATTCCTTTGCTTCTCTTGTTTGTCCCTCTTTCTTTTCTTTCACTGTTTACTGTTCCCCCACTGTCGTTACGTACCTACATAACAACGGGGAAAGCTCGATGTTCGTTGAAACCTTTGTATACACGAAATGCAATACGGAACCATTATTCACGTACTAGGAGTGTGGCTTGTGAGATGGTCTCGTGGCTCAGTCGGGGAGGACGTCGTTTACGGAACCAGGAGTCTACGTTTGCGCCCCAAAGCTGCCAAATTTCTTCTCGCTTTGGAACAGTTGTGGGTTCAGCTGGTCTTATACTTGGCAGCGTGAGTTTAGAAGCCTTGTAGGGATAATAAACTCCGCTTAATTATGCTTAAATGTAATATTATTACAGAAAAACATACTGGTGCTAAAATAACACGTACTTTCTCGTCCGTACTTTCACGCTAGAATTGAAAAATTGCAAGCGAAAAGTGCTAGAATTTTCGAAAAATTGTACACGACCTTATTTTAGAAACTATCTTTAAGAAAAATATTTCATTAACGGAAAATATCTATTTTCATAATTCTAGTAGTAGGAAGACTCCAAAAAAAGTTTAAATGTTTGCAAATTTCTAAAAACTAGTTTTCAACGAATATGAGAATTGCACAATTCACTTAAACGTCCTTCTCACTATTTAACAACGAAACGTAGTCAAATTGATGTATTTTTTCGAAAATTTCCAAAATGTCCCAGAGGTTTCATGTAAAGTAGCCCTCAAAAATTAAAATAACTCTTTCAAATTCAAAGGGCCGCGATATTAGCCAAATCTATTTCGAAATATCAATTTTTGAGAAAATCGCCTGAACGGTTTATCCGCTAGCTTTGTTCACAGTTGGAGGAACACACGGATAGACAGACGTTTTGCCGTCATCCAATTTTTCGTATCAAGGACCCACAAAACATAGATTCTGGCTACATGTGTTAGAGGATTTTTTTTCTACATTTCGCAACTGGATTTATCCGCTTTTTCTTTCCCAGGGGCCTGTAAATCCGTTTCTCTGCCGAAAATTCGCCGTTTTCCCCCGCAACATTACATAACCCTCGCTCTACTCCGTAGCGAGGAAGTAAAATGAAAAAGTTCACACTTGCCCATGTCAAGGAATAAAATAGGCATTTTCTTAAAATTCGCTGTCTACTGTAATGTTACAAAACTGCTACAAATAATAGTAGGAAGTAGTGCGGTTTTAGTCCCGTACGTTGTCGTGCCGCAATTGGTGTTCCCGGCGCGTGTGGATCGTAATCCTCCCCTGCAGGGCTTCGGTCGCTCCGCCCCGCGGCCCCGCCCGGGCGCAGTGGACTTTTCATAATGGAGGAAGCCGCTCCCTGGGCCGGGAAAGCGCTCCCCGAATCAATGACGTGAAAGATTCACCCGCGTCCGGGGCCCACGCGCGCTCCCTCTGGAGTGGGAGGTGCAGCAACTAAACGTGTGAGGACGGAGAGTTCGACAAGGGACGAAAGTAAATTTACCTCCTATTATACATTCCACTTATTAGTAAATATGTTAACATCTATAGTTGACAATGACAAGGACAATTTGTAGGTGAAAGCATCCCAGTGGCACATTTCACCGTCTTGTTACGTCTAGAACAAAAAGCCAGACACTGGATTTCGGATCTTTTATTGGGGGGGGGGGGCAATTTGGGCTCTACTATAAACACGATGATATCGTTTATATGAGTGCTTTAAGTTACTTGTACTGCAATTATATATACTGTTTTCAATTTTATTAATTATTTAAATGATTATTATTGAATGTTATTAATTAGATTAGTTTAACACAACGGTGAAAATCCTCATTAATATTTGAACGGTCCGGACTGTAATTTCAACGATTCATTTTCCTCAGTGAATCATATATCGAAATATCGAAAATGTTTATTAGTTATTATGATCACAAATGTTTACACATAATTGTAGGATACATATTTCAAAATCTACGTGAATAAATTATGTTCATTGAAATACAATCTTTTGATTTGGCAAGATCAAAAGTGTTTATAGTCTTGTTTAAAAAAGACAGTGCAATACTGTGACTTAAAATATGAATTAAATAAAAAAACAAGCACAAATATGATTTCATCTTCAACTTTTGTGTAAACTTGATAAAAAATATGAACTTTATTAACTGTCTACAGGTGGGTAAAAAAATCAATTCAAAACAAGTCATTTTTAAAAACTAGTGGTGCTCCAGAATGGCACAGACTTTCTCCTATTAGTTTTCTATTTTCTTACGTGTGGGCTGGCTATTCGGACTTGCTCCAGCTGCTATCTATCGCTTTCCAAAGTACATTTTTTGAACTTTTCTAAATTTTTACGTTTACTAATTGAAGAACCGAAATGTTACTATAAGAATATTAAAGACCAGTATAACATCGTCCTAAATGGCAATTTTCATTGAAACATTTGTAGCCGTTTTTAAAGAAAATGGCGTTTAAGCGTTACTGTAAATGCGAAAATTGAAGCTCTCTTTCACAGAAATTTTTTGAATTTTCGAAAAACTTCATTGGAAGTAATTTACAGCACCTTATCTCAGAAATACAATAGTGTTTACAAATTGCTGGAAATGTGCGTATGAACGGTGTGAGAGATGTTTCAAAAATTAGATATATGCGATTTTCGAAAAAACAAAAGGATATCCCCGTATCAACTTTTATGTCGCGTTAAACAGTACAGTTAGCACTATCCGTCCATAATGCTTGGAGCTATTCGAAAACTCAAAAGATTTCTGTGAAAAAGAGTTTTAATTTCGCGTATTCAGTAATGCTTAAACACCATGCCTCAAACACTGCTCTAACATTTTCAACAACAATCACTTTATATGACGAGGTTTTACTATTATTTAATATTCTTTAAGAGATATTTCAATTCTACCGCAATGCAATCGGTGATAGATGGTAACTAGCAAGAATATGGGAAAAGAAAGTACTTGCCCAGATCAACGAAATTAAAAAAAAACTAATTAGAACGAGAAAGTCTGTGCCATTTGTAGCACCACTAGTGATTTTCTCGTATACGGACGTATATACGTAGTAATATACGTAGTGCAGAGAATGTTGTGTAATGCTGTGCAAAATCGATTTCGAGATTTCAACGGTAACCCGTTAATATGTTTTGGGGTCGCCTGATACCGAATACGGTTTTTTTTTTCAAAACGAACGTCCGTCCGTCCGTCCGTCCGTCCGTCCGTCCGTCCGTCCGTCCGTCCGTCCGTCCGTCCGTCCGTCCGTCCGTCCGTCCGTCCGTCCGTCCGTCCGTCCGTCCGTCCGTTCGTTCGTTCGTTCGTTCGTTCGTTCGTTCGTTCGTTCGTTCGTTCGTTCGTTCGTTCGTTCGTTCGTTCGTTCGTTCGTCTGTCCGTTCGTTCTTCTGGTGTATGTAATCAATACTAGCGCCTGTAGTATGTGTACAGTTTTTTCCAAACTGAATGAACGCTGGATCTGGTCTTAGTCGAAGCTCTGCGATTTAAAATAACTTTCATTAATTTTTGGGGATTCTTTACATGAAGCTCTCGAAATTTACATGAAAATTTACATGAAAATGAAATTTACATTTAAATGAAATTTTTCATGAAATTTGAAAAACGGCTTAAATTTTTATTTCTTGTATACGTAGGTATAATTATTCTGCGTAAAATTTGGTTTACTTCTCTCGGAGAGCAGCTACGAATGCAATATTAACTATTTAATTAAATTATATGGAAAATCGAAGTTGCACGTTTTAATGATCATTTTGGACATTTTAATTAGCTAATGCTCTAACACCGCTGGGTCATATTAGTACCACAGAATAAACTTGATCTCAAACATTTCATCATAAAATAGTAAATAACCTCACAATGCGTACAAATAATGCAAATAAAATATGTTAATATACCAAACCACACACCTCACGAACTACAAACATTATCATGAAAATTAATAGCCAATTTTACCATGTTAAAAGAGATTACTTGGTACGCAATTTGATTACTGAAGACATTAAATGACTATTTCTGTATGTTTCCTGAAGACTTTTTCACGTTCAACTTACATTATTCGCTTGAAAATCCTCAATGTAGTTGCATTCTCACCTTGACATTTCATTTATATTCTTCGTATTTTCAATGAAGATCTGACTTTTACTGTCTTTTGAGCACCTTTACATAAGGTTCAAAAGTACTGTGTAATACGGAGTGATACACGCAATATAGGGAAAGTTATGTATTTCATTCGTTAAGAATTAGAAACGGACTAAGCAAACTCAAAGTGTAATTAAAAGTCCAAGATGTATCTTCCAAAGCTTTTAGAACCGAGAAAACACGTTTTTGTTTCACATCAGCTGTCATTTACAATTGATCATCAGAGGGTTCATCAGGCTCATATTATATAAATGGATCATATCACCATCTTTACCTCTGTCTATAATAAACGGGAAATACTCTTTCTTTCTCGAGTTATGAATCATGATTTTACGCATGCAAGTGTTTCATTTTTAAGTAAATAATCTTCAAAAGCAAAGTATAATAGAAAGAGGATGTATTATTAAGGTATATTCGCCATAACGTTGAACAATATCCCGCGGTTTTTATAATACTGAACTTAAGTTCATCCGTTTGTTAATATATGTTATTAGATCAGCTTAATTAAATTATTTTTCTTAATTAGGGGAGGTTGTGGAAAACAATTGTAAATGTTCACGAATGATGAAAAAATAGATCTACTGAAAGCTTCTAAAATGTCCTAAATGGGAGATTGTTGCCTATTTTAATATTGTTTTGCTTAAATCAGTCTAAAATAAGTAATTTTTAAGAATTATCATATATTAATTCCTTTTGATTTTTTTGTACCGGAACGCAATTACTTTTTTACTTTCTCGAAACGCGAATATTACGAACCGCAATCGACACCAAAATCTCTCTCTCAACGCACCTAACGTAAGGAGCTCTGCAAGTCAATGTACATAAGAGTGCGTTTCACGCTCGTCCCCAACAAGCACGCACTTCTAGGGCAACTGCACCCACCCCCGGTGCACTGCGCTGTTGCTAGGTTGAGAACGAAGAGTGTGGAAGAATGAATGAAATGAAAGTCAATAAATAATGTGCTTGTAGCCACTCTCATAAGTTTAAAAATACTTGACTTCCCTGATTAATAAGAAATACAATATGTAATCCCTTTGTGATCAGTTTTAGATGCCAGAAACGTAACTTTTGAAGTCTAATGTTTTTAAATGTCTGATTTAATCATTTTGTAACCAATTTTAAGTGCCTAAAAAGGCATTTTCGCGTCTAATAGTGTATAATTTCATAATTTTGTTACTTATTTTAGGTGCCTAAAATTCCGAGGTTCAGTAATTACGCAAATTATAAATATCTCACCATCGGCCTGTCATAATTTTTTTCTAATCAACGCACATAGAGACAGAATTGAAGATTCTACAGAATTGAAGATGTAAACGACACCAGTATGGAACAGAACATAATATTTAATGGATAAAATCGAGCTCATGCAAAACCGAAAATTTAAAAATAGATAAAAGTCGCTAAGCGAATGAAAGACAAATAGGATATGTAGGCGAAGTACTACGTAACTCATGCAATCAGCGTCTCCGTTAGTGTGTCGTTTCCGCTGTCTTGTCGCCTCGGCAGGGCATGACTCAGGCCTTTCGGTGTTGTCCTTTCCAGACACCTCGTCATGCATCAGGACGGGATGTTACACTCATACGCCCGAATGAGGGTTGGGAAGGCAAACTTCAGCGAAGGCATATTTCGCACATAGAGCAAAGAAAATAGAGAGAAAACCAGGAGTTGTGGCATACATAGGAAGTAGTACACAATCCACAAAAAAGGCATTAAGAACGCAACTACGTAACGGAAGTTTGAATTATGGAGGCAGCAGCACGCAACGAGGTCAAATGTTCTCTGTTAAATTGAATAATGAATTAAAATTGAATTGCTGGATGCGAAATAAAAACTCCGCTTTATTTGCACTCTTTAAGTTATTGCTCATTGTCTGGCAATTCATCAGTACTTTACAGGCATGGTTATAATTAGTATAGTCTCCGGAAAATCACACATGATGCAAAAGCATCTGTTATGCAATCATGACTCGACATCGAAGCTTTCAGCCTCTGCTTCGATCACATGACGTGTGTGCTTCCTGACAGGAACGTCTTGAAAGTGTCTGCAGCGCCTCTCGCCCGGAGGTCAGGCGGGTTCCCTTCAGCTCTGAGCGATAGTTTTGCCTGGTTGCTCCTATCAACACCAGGCCTACGTCGGAGCAGTACCCTAACAAACGCCCGACCGGCAGCCCGCGATCTTTCCTTCCTGTACCTTGAGCTCTCCTCTCCCTTTGCACCAGTGGGGAGCTTAGGGCTTGCGCTGGCTGGGGCAGCCCGCAATCTTTCCTTCCTTTACCTTGAGCTCTCCTCTCCCTTTACACCAGCGGGGAGCTTAGGGCTTGTGCTGGCTGGGGCAGCCCGCGATCTTTCCTTCCTTTACCTTGAGCTCTCCTCTCCCTTTGCACCAGTGGGGAGCGTAGGGCTTGTGCTGGCTGGGGCAGCCCCCGCTATGAGAGATACCTAGAGGTGGAAGACGACGAGGAGTTGGATCTATGCAGTGGGGAGCAGCACTGTCACCTCCAGGCTTGAAAACATCCAGTCCACTAACGGGACTAATGGCCAGAGCAGTTGGCCCCAAACAATCAATCAGTCAATCAATCAATCAATCAATCAATCAATCAATCAATCAATTGGAAGAGCTAATAATAAGTGAATGGCCAGTTCCTCACTGACTCTGGAGATCACACGGATACAAATAATCCATTTAAAAAAATTATTTCCATTACAAATTCTCATCAATAAAAAAATCCATTACAGTTGGCCGAAGTAATCTATCTGTCCAAAATAATATAACTCCTTCTATGCAGAGATAGAGAAGACGTTCAATTTCAGTATCTACCAGACCTTAATTTTCTTTATCTTGTGGAAATCGAAGTTAACGGATTACTGTTGCAGCATGTTTCCTTTCTTTACCTCTATTTCCATCAGCATTTACTTACATAATTATAAAACTGATGATATTTTATTTATTACGTGTATCTGTACGTTTTACTGTCATTGCCTCTCGGACTAAATCTAGAAGCACAACAAGTCTACCACATCATTTTGATAACATTCATTTTTTTTATTTATTGGGAAGAAATATGGTTGCAATCACCCTTAGGTATTAGCGACCACCATTGCAATTTGGCAAAAACTGGAGAAAAAAATTTCACCTTATTTCCAGTTACAATGATACAGCACACACATTTTTAACATTGTAATGGTGTTAGTTCTCTTTCGCCTAACTCTACAACTTACAACCAGAAGCCCATATCCTTTCTCTGCGAATAAACTGTTCCACCCTGTTACTCCTACTCAACATGAAAAGATGGAGATTGACGCTACCTACAAGAGTGCTTTGTCGACGTGTTATTTTTAATTTTCTTGAAATTACAAGATTCAGTTTTATTTTACTTTGCACATCTTCTGTTAACTTGCACATGCTTGGGTAAGGAATATATGGAATGGGCATTTATTTATTCTTTTATTTTGGATTGCGTTTCTGCACGGCGTGATTTCAAGTAGGGCTGGTATTTGTATAAGATATGAATAAAAGTTGCAGGAGAGCTATGTAATGTGTTGAACTATTTGCTGTAGGTTAAATTCTTTGTGAAGCTGCTGGTTTGTAACATTTCATGATGCATTTGTTAAGGCCCTACAGTATTTATTTGCACGATTTTCTTTTTACTTAGATATGTTTGATGCATTTGTCCACAGGGCAAGCGAACAGAAGCATAGCAGGGCTCTTACTATAAATTGATATAATATCATTGCAGTATTGCAAGGCGAATACCTATTTCTATTTATTAGTGGTTCTATTTGATGAACTTCGTCGACGTAAAACTTTTATTTCTTACCGATCACGGAACGGACGTCGTGGCTTCCAGATTGATAAATGGCCCACTGCGGACACAAAATGCGCTTCTCCCAGCCTAAGTCATGTGTTCCTTCTCAGCCCCGAGGCCATTTTGAGCCCTGTCCACTGCAGATACTGACCGTTCCGCGGCGTCTTCCGCGAGAAGTGAATGAACGGGTCGCTTTGAAGCAGCCCGGAGCGCCTCAGCTGCTGCATTTACGCCCTCGCGTTCGTCATGCGCTTTGCCACTCTCCTTCGCCGCCAGAGAACCCTCTCAGCCGCAAGCAACCCTGACAATTCTCTCGCCGCGTGCTGTGGTGCGTCATGTGACCTGCTCTGAAGCAATCAGCTTGCGAGAATTTGTTTGCTTTCTCACAGCCAGGGTTCGGCATTGCCGCTCATCTGACTCGCACGATGTCGCGGAGGCGATGAGGTTCGGCTTTGGCGAATGAACCGAAGATGATGTCAAGACGTGTCATAGCCTGTCAGTAAGTGTTAATGTCTTGAGATTTAACTAATCTGTGATGTTGATGATGCCATGTGCGTAGTACTGTGTAGCAACAGCGCATTTCTGTCCCCTTTTATATTTTTTGAAGTTATGTCAAAAACCTGATGTGATGGGGTAAAATAGACACCAGATTCGGATTTGGAGACCTCAAAAACATAATGAAAACATAGTTTGATACCCAGACATGAGCACATTTTTTTTGTGTGGCTCTCTGATTAATAGGGAAAAAGAGGATGGTAAACACTATTTTGTCACAAATATTTGCCTTCGGAAATAAGTATTAGATAAAAAATAATAACTATTTTCATGATGTGGCTTTCCAGTCATGTCAAAAGAATTGCTTAGAAAAGAACTTTAAAAATAAATAAAACAATTCACATTTGCTTGATTTGCACCTTTATTCACTATTAAGTCAGCATTTCTCAATTAAGATTGCATACTTAGTCGCACAAACACTCTCAGAAGCACAAGGTAATTTAATTCCTTCTTAACGACATCGTTGGCGATAAAGCATATAAAAGTTGAAATGAAGCTATAGCTGCATTTTCTCTTCCTAGGTACGACAACCGACTCTCTAAACACTCTTATTGCCTGGCACATGAGTACAATATCTTGTCACGCTTAATTTTTTGTAATCAAATACAAATCAAACATTATGATACATGTTGACGTCATTTTACACTGATAATTCATTGTTACAAAAAAGAGACATTTTAGCGTCCCGTTTTCCTGTCAAGCTACGGGACAGACTTTCAGAATGAGGGACTGTCAGTGCAAGTCTGGTCATAATGGTATAAAAGCATATAACTCCATTATGTACAATTTCCCACTTCATTGGCAAAAGGTTGTCATTTATGATCTCTCTCTCTCTCTCTCTTTTTCCCTCTGCCTTCCATGTGCCTCTCGCCTCGCGGCTTCTGAATGAAACTGCAACATCCGCTGCATCTTCGAGCAGTGCGCAAGCGCCAGAATGCGAGGCCACGCGGCCGACAAGAGATCCTCCTCATGTTGCGCACGTCACGCAGGAGGATGGCAATGGCAATGGAGACGGCAGAGCAGATGGCTTCATGAAACGCGGAGGCCGAGCGCCAAAACAAAGCGTTCCGCCCCTTGGCTCATCACTTGGCCCAGCTAGCCCTTCCTCAAAGGAAAACGATTTGTTCGACTTCCTCAAATGGCTGGCGATCCAGAAAAAGGAGTCATTCATAAGCTCAGAGGCACTTTTAGTAATTGCTGGTGCCGAAAACAATGTGCCTAACGTAAAGTAATTTTCATTTCCTCGGTAGTCACCATTTAAAAAAAATGGAAGTAAAAGAAGAAATCGTTGATTTAATTAATTTGAATTTGAAGCTGACATAAATTCTTATGATTTCACAAATAAAGCTAGGACGTCGCGATATCACAAAATTTCGGATCTCAAGAAGAAACGAAAAAAATATGGTATTGAATAATATGTCCAATAATCTAAGTACGAGTTTTCGAATGTCATGTTTGTTGGTTCGGTAATGGAAAATGAAAAAAAAAAAAATCCAGATATTGAGGAATTAGAATTATTGAGATTCCTGTTTGCGATGCTTTTATTGCAATATTTTTGCTTGGGTCAGCTCTAAAGCGTTGAGAATATTGGTTACAATGTATGGCACGTTCATTTTAATGGCACAATTCTGCTCTATCGCTA
Organism: Gryllus longicercus; assembly: GCA_038098605.1. Classification (NCBI taxonomy): domain Eukaryota; kingdom Metazoa; phylum Arthropoda; class Insecta; order Orthoptera; family Gryllidae; genus Gryllus; species Gryllus longicercus. The sequence continues at coordinate 19,943 of JAZDUA010001442.1, forward strand.
CTGTATTGACTGGTATATTCCTGTAGAGCGCCGATCCGTGAGCGCAGATGCGAGCGGAGCGGCGCTGACAGACACGAGGTAATCACCCTGCTGAACGACCCACTAGCAAAGCGGAGGGGCCTCTCCGTCGCTCTGCGCGCGCAGATGAAGCGCAGCGGCCATTCGCCCGCCAGTCGAGGCCTCTTCGGAGCAGTTGGGTCGCGCCGCCGCGCGCGCGTGCGTCGACACGGCCGCCCTCACGCGCCCCCGGCCCGCCAGATAAATCGTCGGACGCGCGTCGGCCGGCCCGGCCAGGCCAGCCGCTTCGCGCCCTCTGTGAGAGCCACGCGATGAATTATGGAGCGTCCCGACTCGAGGAGAGGAAACCCCGCTCCACGCTCTTAACCACTTCGTTCGAAATAGCTCCCGCGCACTCGTATTCAATCGAATCTCTTACATTCCCACAGCATCGATCATTCAACCATCGTCATTTATTCAACAATCGTCTTCTGTTCAACAATCGTCTTCTGTTCAAACATCGCCTTTCGTTCAAACATCGTCTTCCGTTCAAACATCGCCTTCCGTTCAAACATCGCCTTCCGTTCAAACATCGCCTTTCGTTCAAAAATCGCCTTCCGTTCAAGTGTCGCCTTTCGTTCTTGCGTCGCCTTTCGTTCTTGCGTCGCCTTTCGTTCAAGCGTCGCCTTTCGTTCAAGCGTCGCCTTTCGTTCAAGCGTCGCCTTTCGTTCAAGCGTCGCCTTTCGTTCAAGCGTCGCCTTTCGTTCAAGCGTCGCCTTTCGTTCAAGCGTCGCCTTTCGTTCAAGCGTCGCCTTTCGTTCAAGCCTTGTTAATTCGTACATGTTAGTTTTGAATAGCTTTAATTCGAATCATAGAAATGTCAAAAGCTCTGTAAATCTCCTTTATTTTAAATTTGGCCTTCTGCAAACCTTTGCATTTCGAAGTAACGTTTGTTTCTCTTGCCATCGCGAAAAAACACTAAATTGTAAATTTCGCGGTGGTTTTTCGCGATTAAAAAAATTGTAAGGTGGTAGCATAATTCTGGCTCAGACGCGGCGTCGCGACACACTAGAGGAGAGAGGGGAACCGGTTCCTTCCCGATGCGCCGTGCCTGCCGCGAGCCCTGCGCCCAGCGCCGCGCACGACTGTGACTGCGCTGCCAGGCAGTGCCGTGACGTCCACGAGGAAAGGACGAAAATATTATTTCCACCTTCAATTAACCAAATTTTAAGGTATCACACAATTGTAACTTCTTAGATAGCAGTGGTGAAAAGTTGATTGACGACAGTCGTGATAGCAGTCGTGAAAACATTGATATGCGGTTTATTCGCTCGTTGTTTCAAATCAAATGGTTAAAATTAAGTTAACTATTTTTTATAATTTTTGTTTATTTGATTATCAGCGAAAATTTTAAAGCTTTGACATCGAATTCTACGACGCGTAAAATGTATTTATTTGTGTAGTTGTTAATCCAATTGTGCATTCAACGTCCCAAAACTGTGCAACGGATGTTCAGTGTGCTTTAAAATTTAATGCGCTTTAAAATTTCGCTCAAACAATACGAAACTGCGTTCAGCTTTGGGACCACTGCGTGCCTCCCGGGGGCCTCTCCCGCCTGCTCACGTGACGCCACGCATCTCGCGACGCATGCGCATAAAAACCCTCCGACCGTCCCAGGACGCGTCTTCTGGAAACCAGGGCAGTCGTATAACCCGGGCTGCCGTAGCCTCCAAAGTTACGTAAGAAACAGAAGAGCGGGGGCAGCTATGAAATAAAATTACGTTATTACTAGGGCCCGGATTTCTATGACGTGATATTTGTTTTCTCTTCCTTCTCATCTAAAATTTAAGTTAAGCATGATTTTAATTTCAAGAACTATAATTATGCAGTTTTCACGTGTCATATATAGTCACATTTTGGATTTATATTGTCTAACCGTTTTGTCATTATTTCATATTATTTTCTTACGAATTTTCGTACTTTTTGTCATATTTTTATCTTTTTGATTCCATTTCCGCGTAGTTGCTTGCGGTCGTCTCAAAGAGATTCTTCACATCTCCTGGCTGTTATCTAATTTCTTACAAAATTTGTGTCTAATTGTTTTCTGTCTTTCCAGGGTAAGTTACGTAGGGAAAAAAGCGTAAGAAAGCACTTGCTGCGAAAGAAGTGTTGCTTTAGTTTTTTTCAGTTTTTTGCCAAAGTCTATAAATAACTTTAGCAGTTAGAATTGTCTTCATGGGGCCCAAAGGAAAAGGGGTGGATTGTGAATGCGATAGATTTTAAAAGTATATTTTCAATATAATGATTGTTTAAACAGCGGCAAGATTTTGAAGGTTTCGAAAATGCAACCAAAATATTTCTAAATCATATTTAGGGTCATATGTTTACATGTTTTGGAACATAAATGCTTGCAAATTTCTAACGTTTTTGGATTATAAACATCCGGACACTAGTTATTAGCAAAGGAAAGCTTTGGGAATTTGTTAGATCAAGACTAGATTTTACGCTTCTGGAAATGTGACTTTACGAAATGAGAGTGAAATTGCGAAATATTAGATTTGAACATTATTTTAGTATTTTTTTTTGAATGGCTGTGTATCCCTGATTTTGTAGTTTTCCAATGGTATGGAAATGAATAACACACTACAGATGTGTTCATATTATTAAACTCAGCGTTCAGTTTCCAAAGAATTTTATTTACTAAGCAGCAATACTGTGCGAACCATCTATGGAGCCAACCAACTTAATTATAATGAGCTGTTTTACACATTTGCAATGATTTATTCATACATTTTTGAAATCCAATAAATAAAACATGTTTAAATTAAATAGGTGTAATGTAACAATACGTACTAATTTGCTTTTCAAGAACAATAAAAATTAGTATTTAGTATGGAACCCTTTATGTTTTATCAAGAAGTTCAATCTTTGTGGAAGCTTTCAAACAAGTTTCATTTACATTTCATTCAAATCGACGCTTGTGTGCAATAATGAACTGATTTCCTCAATAAACTGTTGTTTGGTTGCAATGTTTTTTTTCTAGCTTATTCTTCGTGAAGCTCCAAGATTTTTTGTGGGACTCATGACGGGACGGTTTTCCGCCCGTTTAAGTGCGCTAATATATTTTTTCACGAGGAAAATTTTTATCTTCAAGGCAGGGTTCAGCCATGCAGAGACATGGACGGATCTTCATTAATCAAGGTTAATCCCTTTGAGAATAGTTCTTCCTTTAGAACGATTAAGTATTTATCTCGTTTCATCTTTTCCTCTATGATACATACTCCCTAAACTCATGGATGACATTATGCCACACACCATAACCGATGTTGGATGATTAAGAGTTTGTTGGACACATTCGAATTTCAACGCATCACCAATTCGACGTCGAACATGCCTGGAACGTTCGTTAGATGTGAAACATGCTTCAGTACTGAAACGGCCTTCCATCCGGCCTTCACACGAACAGAGTTTCGTCCCCCGCGCCCATTCGAAGCGGTCCTTTACCATTGCAGGTGTAGTTCCCGCGTCTTTCCTTCGTCGTCCTCATGTAATGCTCTCTCCACCGAGAATTCTTCTCGCGTCCTGGGGGAACACGAGCTCCATGCTCAACCATCTTCGTAATTAATTCTTTAGAAGTATCTTTTCTGCTCCTCGGAATTTTTAGTTTTCTGATGCCTCGAGGAGAGAACTTTGTTTTCCTCCCAAATACTCTCTTACCCTCTTTTGTTGATGTGTTTCATTTGCTCTCATTCCAATTTTGACTCTACTAACGTATTTTTGATTTATTGCGAATCTCCGTCTTTTTATAGATATCTTCCATAAGATTTTTAACGTCTAGAACTTAACGAGAGGAATGATACTTCCTCCTTCCCATTTCGCATTGTCAACCTATAATCCTTTAAAATCGCGTAATTTCAATAAGTCTTCACGATACCAAGTCAATAAACTGACATAGCCCATAGGCGAAGTAGGCGAATGTCTCATTTTTAAAAGAAACGTCACAATATCGCAATATAGAGTGCTGAAGTGGTGACATTCACGAAACAATCCCTGTAGCATGGCACGCAGAAGTCATTTGCGTAATAGCAATACTTCCGTAACCTAATGTTCATTAGCAACAGTACCGCTTCCTAAAAGTGTTGTTATCAGAAGGAATATGACATGTTAATAACACTTAAAAATGATTTTCGTTGCTTGGGAAGTCTGATATTACATAACAAAATCAGAACTTCTAAATTTTGTATTATAAGTCTACTATTCTGTGTGTTTCATCTCCAATAATTTAGGAACAGGGTTTTTTGATTTGCTATATTCACACTCGTACGATTTCTTGCATAAATTTAATAGGTAAATAAGCAAAAGAATATAAAAGAAATAAGTAAAATAAGGTAAATATGCACAAATAAAAAGCTCAGAAATATGTCACACTCGTCACCCATTTTTAGCGTAAGATAACCCGAACATGTGTGTCGTTCATCAGAGAGACGACTTTCCAAACCAATATTGTAATAACGGAAAACATGAGCTTTCGAAGGAGATAACAATTTCAGTAGTAGGGTCAGCAAATATTTGGCGTGATTCCGTCGTAAATGACCTATTAAAAAGAGTAAAATAAACGACCCTGAGGAGCGAAAATGTTAAATTAAAAAAATCATAAAGACGCTCGTTTGCCAGTTGTAAAACTTTCATTCAAGTAGCGGGGCACTTTCTTGCACTGGTGTTCTACAAGTACGCAAAATATTTGCATACATCGGTACGTGCACCTGTCAAACACCAATCGTTGTTGCAACCAATCAGACCTAAATGTCATATGTGCATTGTTGTGTGGAATTTTCCACACCGTTGGTAGAAAGCGATCACGTTCGACTTGCTTGCCCTTCACGTTTGAATCGTTTCTTCTGACACACCTGTATTTCATAGCACGCAGACAAGGTACACTTCGATTTTTTAACGTGGTGCTTGACGTAAATCAGCTGTTACCGTGTCATCCAATCGCGAGCTTAAACGACACCACAGTCGTCACCATGATAATATTCAAGCTCACGCTTCGACCCATCGTAACAGCTGGTTTACGTCAAGCGCTATGTTAATGCAATCGAAGTATAACAAGCCTAGCAGGCACGCTAGAAGCTCGCAGGCACTGCGTCCAGAGAAATTGGCGAGAGATTTGAAAGGAAGGGGTGTACAATTTCTCGGGAGTAGCGGTACGTAACTGGGTGCCTGGGTCCAGACATTCTTGGTGAGAAGATAATTGACAGTTATTGTCACAAATTTAGCTATATTAATTCCAATTTTGTATTTAAAGCACAGAAATGGTCCATTAAAATGAAATAATACATCAGTAAGTTTACAGATTTTCAATTAAGAGTAAAATGAAACATTTTGTATTGAAATTATCTTTATTTTGTAATTATTTTTACTTGAGAGGGAAATAATAGCATTAACTTTCTCCATTGAGGTTAGGACTAACTGGCAAAGATTTATCTTTGTCAAAAAGCGCTGTCCGTCCATAAGCAAGAGTTGTTAACTTATAGAGACTTCTTTATTTATTTCACACTAGCGTTGCCCGGCAGACATTACCCTGCCCTCCATCTCTTTCTTCTTCCCTCTCCATTTCTCTCGCCGTCTCTCTCACCACCCCTGTGTCTCTGCGTCTCTCCTCTCTCTCTCTCTCTCTCTCTCTCTCTCTCTGTTGATTTCTCTCTTTGCGACTGTCTGCCTCTTTATCTGTCTCTCCCGGAAGAAATTTCACAATCGCAGGCCAGAATACGCAATGAAGATGTCTTCATAATCGTACTTCAGGGTGCGGCGGATTGCGTTAGGGGCGCTTGAATCGGCGTAAGGGGCTTAGCGTTTGGGGGAGCTAGGGTGCTTAGAGCTGGTCTCGGCTGGGGCCATGCCCCGCTGGTGGGAGATACCTGGTTGCAAAACCTTGCTAACCGACGGATGTCGGCTCCGGATATCACCACCAAGCAGGGGAAGATCACCGCCGACTCTCGAAGGAAACATACACTACCCTTACGGCCTTGGCTGTTTGCGCGCGCCCAGATGCACTAAGAATCAAACAGTCATTAAACGTTTCATTATTGTTATCGACAAAGCATTCAGCACTTGATTCTCCTGCCCGCAAGTCGTTGGGCGCCTCTGTTGTTCTGTAGTGTGGGGCGAGACAGCGGAAGTGAGGAACGGCCGCTGTGCGCCCGCTGTTGGGCGCCTTGTTATCCAGAACTCGGCGCTCGGAACGGGGCTGCGCTGAGGACGGGGGGGGGGGGGGCGGTTGCGCAACGCGCGGGCGGTTGGCACATTGTCGCCGCTGGCCACATCGAGCGCCTCGCGCCGCCCCCGCCCCCGGCGCCCTCCTTCCCACCCACTGGCGGGGGCGGGGGCGGGACTAAAGGAACGAGGGGCAGCGAGCGGCAGAGCGGCAGAGGGCTGCGCTGGGCTGGGCGGGCGAGGAGGTGCTGGTTGGGGGGGGGGCGGACTGAACTGGGCTGGGCGGGGCGGGGCTGGGCGGGGCGGGCGGGGCGGGGCTGGGCGGGGCGGGGCTGGGCGGGGCGGGGCGGGGCGGGGCTGGGCTGGGCTGGGCTGGGCTGGGCTGGGCGGGGCGGGCGAGGAGGCGCTGGTTGGGGGGGGGCGGACTGAACTGGGCTGGGCGGGGCGTGGCGGGGCGGGGCGTGGCGGGGCGTGGCGGGGCGGGGCTGCGCTGGGCTGGGCGGGCGAGGAGGCGCTGGTTGGGGGGGGGGGGTCTGAACTGGGCTGGGCGGGTCTGGGCGGGGCGGGACGGGGCTGGGCGGGGCGGGGCGGGGCCAGCCGGTGTCGGGTTGCGGTCGCTTCGAAGCCAGAGCGCGCCCACTTGACGGCGAAGGCGCCGCCGCCGCGCGGACGTGGCCGCCATGACGGCGCCCCGCGCGGCCGAGGCCGACGGAGAAGGAAGACGAAAGCGACCAAGCCACTGGTTGCGGATGGGGCCGCTTTATCTCATTCTCCAGGGCTTTTCAATTGCGCGCGCCGTACTTGTCTATCTTGTCCAGTTATAAAATGACCCTCCCTGCGACAATTTTTCATCTGCCTTATGTACCCTTAGTGGCAGTTTCTCCTTTCTGACGCCTGTGTACTCTGTCAAGATTTTCAGTGCAATCGTTTTGAAGGTAGAAGATATACGTGGAGATCAGAACCTGTTCTGAGTATTGATGCTCTATGCAATTCCTAAACCCGTTTTCTTCACAACGCTGTTATAAAACGGAATATCTTGTTCTCGAAACCGAACACTGTTGATTGAAAAATAGATTTAATAATAAGAGAGCGCAAATCATTGCAGTGTTCCGTTATTGGGAGAACATTGGGTGACGCGAAGGTAATAAGAGATTCTCGCCTCGGAATCTCGACTCTCGATATCTCGGCTTCGGGAGGGTTTTGCCACAGACAATCTTGTGAAGGAAAAAGAAGAAAAATGTTCTGATAGCGAAGAGTTCGAGATATCAAGTCTCAGCACATCGCGGTCTCACTGTAATTAAGGGATTAATCTTATATAAAAAGGCTTTGAGGAATGAAGATGCAGATGCGAGGAAAATGGATCAAATTACGCGGAAGGAGAAAGTCGTGAACTTTCGCCATCGCCTAGTTTCATGGGGCATTGTACTTATTCAGACAGATTCTTCTTCTCATCATCTTGATCGCAATGTAAAAGCAAACTGACATAAAGGCCGGTATAAACGGTACAGTTTTTGTGCAGATTCTCGTACAGTTACTGCACAGAAATTTTGATTCAAATTTAGAATATTGGTATTGTGGTGAGTTTTCGTTGGCATTTGAAATGAATAATTATATGAGTCGTCATTGCCAACAATATTGTTTATTACAATATAATTACAATTGTAATAAACAATATTGTTGGCAATCACGACTCATATAATTATTCCAAATTAGAAGTATAAAAGCCAAAAGTTGGGCGAACAGTCTGCACGTTTTGTGTATGAATCGCCACAAGGCGCCGCCAAGGGGTCTCCCCGAAAACAACTGACTTACGCCGTCAAAGTATTTTCTTTGCTGTATGTCTGTGCGTCAGTGGTGCCTGTAATTTTTATTAAGTATTAACTACCAGGAGCATGGAGGAGATAAATAGGAATTAAGGAATTGGGAAGAGGTAGTTTATCACAATATCACTTCACACTGTCGCAACGTGGCACTTCTAACCCGAAAATCGAAATGGCCGATTACCATTGCGTCGGGTAAACAAAACCGTTAGTGAACGTTTCTGCCAACAGAGGCGCTTGAGCCAAATTGTGAACTTTCTGCATGAACAATTATGAACATTCTCAAAAGCTTTTAAGCAGAAATCGTGAAGTCTGGACTTCGCGTTTTCTATACGTCCAATCTGGACGAAAACTGTAACGTGTATACGTTACATTTCATTCTCATATCATTCTTTAATTTACGGGGAACGCATCGTGTGAATCAACACTTCTATCAAAACATAAAATGCATGTTGTAATAATGGAAGGCAAAGAATGGAGCTTGGAAGATTTTATATTTTATATCTCGTGTGTAATTTTTATTAAATTTTGTCGCCTCTTGTAATGTAAGTATATTTAGAAATATTGATAACCAATTGTTCTTTGATGGTTTCCAAGGAAGTTGCGTGTTTAGCGATGTGAGTCAGAATTATTTTGATGGGCGCGAGAGCCTTCATTTCGTGTTGCAGGGTGGGCTCTGTGGGGTTGTGACGAACTCTGAAAGATCGCCTGCTTTCGAAACGGGCTATTTTCGAGCTGATGGAAGCCAATGTTGATGTGGAACAGCTCAGCCAGAGGATCGCGTCCGACGAAATGCGAGAGGAAGCCTCGTTACAAAGAGATGTTATGCTGCTGGAGGGCGCGAGAGGGAGGAATGTGCGTCGAATTGAAGAGCAGGCAGTTGGCGAAGTCCTGTGGAATTCATGTGACCTCAGGAATGGAATTTCTGCGCTTTTTGGGGGGAGGGGGGGTGCATAATGCTAGAATGCAGTCGTCGCAATGAAGTATTAACAATTAATTCTCTGTTTATATGTTACAGTAATGAGTCATATAATATATATGAGTTATATAACCAAATGATGTTTTCTTTTTGATAAAGATAATTAAATTACGAAAGAATTAAATATTATACGCCCTAGGGGAAATTGCGAGTACTTTTAGAAAATACAAATGAGAAGCCACATTACCTTATATTTTCGCCTTAAACACGATACAATTGTATGATTTCGAAGCGAGATAATAACCGTTGAAGATTTTAGATTTGTTTTCAGCAATATCAGTGCCACCTAATTACTTGCAGTGTTTCATTTTTAACAGGCTGACAGTTCTGTGAAATTTTTGTGACATTCACATTAAGAATGACGATATAGTTGCCTAAAATATTTTGAATTTCCTCTCGTGAACATTCCCTGACATTCAGAATGTCAGCCGGGAGAAATGACCGTGAGCGGAGCTTCCATAAACGCGATCCTTATTTTCTGAGCAAATCTGTAGAATGCAGCGCGTTTGCATTACGAGGGGCGGGGCGGGGCGGGGCGGGGCGGGGCGGGGCGGGCGTGCGGGGGGAGGAGGAGTTCACGGAGGCAGTGGCGTGGCGGGGGCGTCAGCCCCCCGGGCCGGAGGAACATTTTGCGGCCCGCTTTTCAGGTATTTCAATTTAAAAGATTAAAATACACAGTAATTCTAAATAACTGTGCGACAAGAACAATCATTTTCGTGTATTGTACAGGTTACAAATAAAGTCATGTATTCATGTTTTACAACAAAAAAAATAGATTTCTTACAAAACGTCGTACATCTATGGCACTTACATTGATATAAAAGGTATAGAAAACTTGATTATACCTTGACGATCGTCATGATTCAGTTATTTGCTAATTGAATATATATATATATATATATATATATATATATATATATATATATATAAACAAAAATCGACTTCCAATTAGTACTAGAATTATATTGTTACTATTTATATTTTTTTGAAAAATAAAATAATTTTTAGAATTGAAAACAAATTTCGGTTTCAGTAGTTTATTTGACAAAATCTGCTTAAAATTGTCTTAACACACTTTCGAAGTTTCGACGTTTCCTCCCCACTAATTTTTCTCGAAACTATGCATTAGTCTTTAATTCATTTAAACATTCAATTCGTAGTTTATGATTCAGATATTCCTATCCTCTTCATTAATAAACTATCATTTTGATCTTAATTTATTTATTTGTGCTGTGATTCAGTGTATATTACGTTATTTACGGTAATATTTGAGAAGTGCGTTGATAATCTGTCGTAGCTGCCCGTACCTTCAAATTGAATTATAATAAAAATGCAGTATTCTTAATATTATTTCATTTATTCATTTTAATGATTGGTTTGCTGGCTGAATAAAATCTGGTTTAGGATTCTATTTCACTTATGCTTCGATTCAGTAGGTCATAGATGTAACCATCTATAAATGTGATCATAATAAAAAGAAAAAGGTTTTAAGATTGTTTCATTGAGTTATGTTGAGAGAACACGTGGGAAGGTGTGATTTAGCGTTCATTTCGTATTTCAAAATTTTCAGGATCGTTGTGACCGACGAATTCTATCGTAATAAAGAAACGCTCTTCCCAACATTGTCCATTTTACTTTCTCTCCGCGGAGTAGCGAGGAAAGTCTGGAATGCTGCGCGGAAGAACAGCGAATTTCCGGCAGAAAAACTCTTATTCGAAGGCCCTGGGAATGAACAAATGGATACACCCAGTTGCTAAATTTACAAAACAAATCCTCTATCGCGTGGTGTAGCCATAATCCATGTCTTGTGGGTTCTTGATACCGAATAATCTAATGACGGCAAGATGTCTCTCTGTCTATCCAGTAGCGTAGTATCTGTAATGTATCGTCCATCCAGTATCTGCAATGGTAGCGGCTAAACCCATCAATTGTGGGAGTTCTGGTGTGGTATTGTTGACGTAATTACATGAAGAAATAAACCCTTCAGCGCCTTCCAAAATTGATATTCCCCAGTCGATCCTGCTGATGTCGTGTCCCTTGAATTTTAAACCGGTATTTTAATTTTTGGAGGAACTTTACATGAAGCCACTGGGACATTTTCCAGAGATATATAGAAAAATGGCTCCATCGTATCTGATTACATTTTCTTATTGGATAGGGTAACGGACGTTTAAGAGAATGGTGCAGGTCAGATTTCGGTAAACACTCTTGATCTTTCGAAAATTGCAAAAATTCGGCGTTTTCTACAACTAGACTTATGGAGAAAGAGACTTTTCCCTTTCGTGATATCTATTCCTTAAAGATAGATTTTTAAATAACGTCATGTACAAATTTTCGAAACTTTTGACTACTTTTCGCGTAATTTTGCGCCAAAGTACTTGCTGTTTTAGCTGCACTAGTTATTAATGTGTAGGTAGCTTGTTCATCGAAGTTCACTAGCACTCGGTTCATGGGGTCCCAGCGGCAGCCACTTGCAACCGGCGCGGCCTGGCGTGGCGTGGCGTGGCGTCGCAGGCGGAATTAGCCGGCCTTGCCCCGAAAGCGGCGCGAGGCGGGGGCGGGGGCGGCGGCGCTGGGCGTGGCTCGGGCGCCGCTGCGATCGCGCAGCTCGAGCGGAGATCGACTCGGCCTCTCGCCGGGCTATCGACCCGGCCGCCGGGATGATGCAACTGCCCGAGCGAACAGTTTTCGCGGAGATGCATCAGTTGCCCGTGATGTGATTAACGTGAGATAGGAAATAATCAACCTCAACAATCCCAATTATAATATTTATTATAACATACCCGAGGTTGACTTTCTTGAAACACTTTTCCCATCTTCAGATGGTCTATAACATGGAGTAGGAAAAGATGAGAAAATAGTGTAAAGCAAGGGAGAGAAAAATATATTTATTTCATTTTATTTGTCATAATTTTGCTCTTATTGTATTTGTTTTCTTACTTTGTTATTTTCTTATTTTTCCTTCTCCATGTTATGGACCCACTGAAGATGGGAGAAATGTTTCTCGAAAGTTAACTTGTGAAGTATGTTATCATTGTAGCCGGGAAATTCATGCAATTGCAAATATGTGTATTTCATGGCAAAATATTGAAAAGGAAGCAAGAATGTTTGGCCTATAATGCTTATTTTGCATATTTAGAGCATTTTTGCGTATAAATGAGTGTTTTTGCATATTTATCGACTTTTTGTTTAAAGGAACAAAAATACTAATTTCTAAGTAAAAAAATAGTGCAGATCATGAACTATCTTATTCCTTCAAATTCGTTTGTAGATGGAGTTTCATACTGCTGACGACCGACGCCGCCGAAGTAGTATCTTGTACAATCGGTTTATCATTAGACTTGGCCCTCCACACTTCCTTTGGGCATCCTCAGATTGACCATGCGTTGCAAAACAACCTCTTTCTCAAACCCTCTCCATAGAAAGCATTTCGTTCTTTCCTTATTCTCTGCTTCTCTAAGTGTCAAAAATATGTAATATTCTTTTAACATGTTTCCGTGATCAAAATGCTGCATATGTAAACAATTTCTGATCTTATTTCAACATTTTTGTGACATATTTGCTTGTATATTTCATGATCGAAAGCTTGGATAAATCTCCCAGATCTCTTTATATTATAATTGGGATTGTTGTGGTTGAGTATTTCCTATCTTAGACCGTGGATTGCCACTAGATATCTACTACCCCCTCGGAATGTATTTCCTCTAACTACGAAATTCACTAAGGAACATTAATGGTTTTTAAAACGCATTGCTGATTGAACCAGCGAGAGGGCGTTACGAACTTACTTGTTACGAATGTCTCTCAACACTGTAAAGCATTTTATGTTCAACATATGTCAAATCTTCATTCAAATTAATTTGCTTTTCACGTTTGTTTGAAAAATGTTGTAAAAAAGGTACATAACAGCTAATAAAAAAATACTGTGGCCTTCTAATAAACAAAGCATTCCCATAATTCACTGATCCTTTAATATTGTCAACAGAACCTCAACAGCATTCCCATAATTCACACAAAAACGCAAGTTTAGGACGCCAAGTTTACAATTGCTGCTAATCCAGAGCACAGATTACACGAAGTACGCGAGGACTTATTGGCCAGTGGACTGGGAGATGTGCAGTTAACACTTTCTCCTTTGATCACTTAGCGGCGCTTGCCCTCGCGATTCGTCCAGGCCAGGCACTCAACCCGCGCCCGCCAGAGCTACTTGCGCGCCTGGGGGGGGGGGGGGGCGGCCCTCCTGCGGCCACGGCCAACTTCCCCTCACTCCGCACTCACTTCCCCTCCAAATCCAGAAAGCGGTGCACACACACAAGCTGCGAGGCGGTGAATAGTGGCTTCGTCCAGGCCAGGCACTCGAACCGCGCCCGCGCGATCTACTTGCCCGCCTGGATAGCCCGGCGCTCCTACGGCCACGGCCAACTTCCCCTCACTCCGCACTCGCTTCCCCTCCAAATCCAGAAAGCGGTGCACACACACAAGCTGCGAGGCGGTGAATGGTGGATTCATACGAAAATGTATTTGCCAGATTGTTTCTATCAAATAACCGAGAATTATATTATGTTTATATTCCTCACTACTTATTACTATTTGATGTTCATTTTCTTACTAAATTCTCCCTTGTGTAAACATTTTTGCGAATTCTTTCCGTGTTTAGATGAAAGATGAAAAATTAAATAAAAACAAACAAAAAAATAATAAAAGGTGAGTTAATAAAATAGATGTTAATAAGCCTTTCCTCCAAAAGACTATACGCTTGAACATCCGTGTGCGAAACAGTGATACTTCCAATCGTTTCAACAGAAAAGATGAACAAAAGGGAGGGGGTGATGGGCAGGGCGTCGAGATCTTTAAACAGATAAATCAAAGCTCTGACATAGAAGTGCGTTAAGAACCTGACGGGGCACTGAAACGGTGAACATTCGTTGAACCTGATCCAAGATTTGGAATGTAGACAGGGTGTTTGAATGAAGCTTAAATGAATGTTTGAATGAATGTTACTCTAAAGTAAACAAGTAGTTATATAAGAATAGTGTTTGAAGTAATATAATTACCGCCGTTTAACCAGCATTATCTGTTAAAGAGTGAATAATTACAATGAAAACGGCTAATGTTTTTTCAAAATCTGGTTTGAGATATAAAAAATGAACCTTCCCTTCATTACATGAAGATGTAAATCGTATTGTCAGGTCCACAAAATGAAGGAGAAGGTTCATTTTGGCAAATGATCATATTTACTGTTCGTAAGATGGGATTTTTCTCAAGCTGACGTCTGCCTTAAACGAACGTGCGGAAGGACGGACGGGTGGACAGGATATGGGAGGCACTGTGGAATGGTGGGGTAAACAAGCGAACGGAGAGACAGGCGTTGAAGAAAAACACGTCTCCGATATCGAGGCCTGAACATAGTTGGCATTGTTGGAGTATATTCAGTGCGATTCAGAAACCGTTTCCGGAGCCCCAGCCTGCGTTGGGGCTGTGCAGAGCAACGTGCTGGGCCGCGGCGTGTGGAGCAGGCTCGCACGTGGCTGGGCCGGGTGGCGGCTAAAAATACGCTTCGCTGCGTGAATGGGCGCCGCGCCGCGCCGCGCGGGGCTCTCCAAGCGCGCGCTTGCGACCAGTGCGGCTGAAGCAGCACAGACTTCCCGCCCGCATTTGCGCGCGAAATTACGCGAGAAGTACTCGAATTTTCCAAAAATTGTACATGAACTTATTTCAAACTCCATCTTTAAGGAACAAATTTCACTAAGGGGGAAAATCTCTTTCGTAATTTAGTTATCGGGAAAATTTGAACTTGTGACTTGCAACATTCTCTTTAATCATTCTCTTCAATCATTCAATCCAACAACATAATTTAGTGAAAAACGATGGAGCCATTTGTTTTTTACATTTTGAAAATGTTCCAGGTTAAACGTCCCATGTAAAGAACCCCTCAAAATTAAAATATCCCTTTCATAGTCAAGAGCCAGCCACATGGAATGGGGAATATCAAATTTGAGAACATCGGCTGAACGGTTTCGCCGCTAGCGTTCTTCACAGACGGAAAAACGTTTTGCGTTTTGCAATGGATATGTCTGTACCAAGGACCCACAAAACATGGATTCTGGCTACATCACGTGATAGAGGATTGTTTCTTAATTTAAAAAATGCATTTATCCACTTATTCGTTACCAGGGCCCCGTAACAAGAGTTTTTCTGCTGAAAATTCGCCGTTTTTTTCGCGCAGCCACTGTACAACTTTCTCTCTACTCCGTATCTAAAAAGTAAAATGATTCTTAGTTTAAATTTACTACAAAATGTTTTTATCTGACAAAACATTTTAAATTATAGCAATACACGTTTTTACTATTATTATTGTCATTTATACACATTTACTGATTTGCAGAAATGTCAAAGGTACATAAGGAAATAATAGTATCCTTTTATACTTCTTACAATATATTGCATTAAGAAACGGACGTCAATTTTAAAAGAGTAGCTCCGGACAGTTGATCCCAACGTTCAATATTTACTATTGTTAATTTTATAACATTCTTTATATCGTGAAGTACTTTTCGTTTTCTTTTTCAATTAGCCGTCAGTTTTAACTTAATGCAGTATTTTGTGATGGTTCAATTAATGCAAGGAAAGTGCAAACTACCCTTTGGAAAAAAGTTGTACGAAAATAAACATATTAATAAAAATTTTAAAAACTCGTTAGTTAAAATGTTATATAAATATAAACTATTGGAGCATTTTTCACTGAAGATGACTACAAGTTCTGTTCGGTGTAAATGCTCGACTTTTAATTCCTCTTTTAAACGTAAAATATTATAAAACTGAATGTTTTTAAATTCATCATCATCATTTATTATTATTATTATTATTATTATTATTATTGTTGTTGTTGTTATTTAATAAATACTAGTAGTGAAATAACCCTGGCGTTTCGAGAATTGGTTATATTAATAAACAATGGTTTAAAAGAAATTCTCGCCGACGCACGCCTTGATGGCATTGGGGCAGGCGACTGTGGCTCCGTTGACGTCGAAAGCGAGGCCTCCAATGAAGCCAGAAGGGCGCGGCGTAAATCATCGTTGCAAACGATTAGCGCTCCAGCGGAAACAAAAATATTGGGGGTTGATGCGAGTTCGGTGATATTCGTCTTAACGTAATTTGACATTGGTTTTCAAGAGCGCAATATTTATCTGCTTGAATGAACAGTTTAGTCCACATTTTACAATTGCGAAGAAAGCGGTTAAAATTATTAGCTGAATGAGAATTATTTACTTTTTGAAGTTATTTCCGAATGTATAATCTCTATCCATTTTTCCATCCTTTCCGTCAAGAAGGAAAGTTGTTAATGCAACGTTTATTTGTTGCAAAGTGTATAAATGTAACTTCGTACATACAGAATATCAAGTAAAAATAAAAACAATGCAACTGATGTTGGAAACACATTTTCAATAAAGGTTTATTCAGTATTACAGACATATATTCATCGTATCGACATATGTATACATACCTTGAACAAGTCACATCTAAAAAACATTTGAACTTTCGTGACAGTTATCTTTTTGCTTTCCTTGATAGTCACTAATATATTAGAAAAGGATTTTACTCAATAGAAAGCCAAGTAATGTTTTCCATGCGAAAATACGGGATCGGGCAAGTACACCCCTGCTCTTTGCAATAATATTTAACTTTTCTGAACACCAGCTTGCTGGGGTGCGAACATTGAAAAATTATTTGTATGCTAAAAATATTGGATCATTTTCTGCGTTCTTACGTACCCCAAGAAAAGCAATTCCCAGCCAAAAAATTATAAAACTAAACTTTTCACCTTTGAGTAATAAATGCAATTTGTTACCATTAGAAACAATTCTGTACGCTTTGTGTGAGTGTTAAATTCTCACCCTCTCACACTATCACCAATAGTATTGAGCTAGTAGGCAATATCAATGACCAGTTGTGCCACCTAATGGTAATTTTTTTAATTTTTATTTTTTTGATTTTCGCTAAGTAATAATTATATGTCAAGTAACAAATATACGACCATTATTAAAATCTCCGTACATTAATGAATTAAATACTGAAGTTGTATAACATTCGAACTAAAAGTTTTCGCAACATAAGTTCCTATTTATACTTGTAAAGCGTTGTCACCAAAACTGTTCATTTCCGTAACATGATGGGTGTCATCTGATCTTAGTTTTCCGCTGACTTTTAATGATGATTCACTGTCGATGGAGTGTTGATCGAACGCAAACACGATCCACGTGACGTGGCCGAACAAGCTGAGGAAACCGATATCTTGGTGCAGCCGGACATTTGAGCCTGCTGCACCCTGCGGCAGCTGCGCGACAATATTGCCCCACCAGCTGAGCTTCCAAGCCGCACGCACAGCTGGCGCGGCTCTCAGCACGAGCAGTTGCTGGTTACGTTTTAGGAAAGATTAGTACACGAAAACGCGTCGTAAAAGGAGCGTCCATTTCCGAGTGACGTTGGGCATACGAAGTTCGTTTCCAGGATGTCATTCAAGGGAGGATAAATGTTTGAGCAACTCGCAATTTCACTGAAGAAACTCAAATATACTTCTGTATATTTTCGCGGGGAATCCGAAACCTTCAGTATCAAACAGCGAATTGCTTCTACTACCACTGACACTACTACCGCTACTTCTACCACTACTACTACCACCACCACTACTACTACTACTACCACTACTACCACCACTACTACTACTATTACCACTACTACTATTATTACCACTACTACTACTATTACCACTACTACTACTATTACCACCACTACTACTACTACCACCACTACTACTACTACTATTACCACTATTACTACTATTACCACTACTACTACTACTACCACTACTACTACTGTTACTACTATTACTACTACTACTACTACTATTACCACCACTACTACTACTACTACTACTACTACTACTACTACTATTACCACCACCACTACTACTACTACTACTACTACCACTACTACTACTATTACCTCTACTTCTATTACCACTACTACTATTACCACTTCTACCACTATTACTATTACCACTACTACCACTACTACTGCTACTACTACCGCTACTACTACTGCTACTGCTGTTACTAGTGTGATAATAACAATAATAATATTAATAATAATAATAGCTCTTAATTAGTTAAAAGTTAAAAGAAGTGAACTGTGTAAGGAAAACAATTAAGTGTAATATACCTGTAATAAATCAAGTAGATTTTAGTGTATAATTGATTACGAATAAACGTTGTTGTTAAACTTTACCCGCGTGTGTTTTAATTCACCACGGAGAAACGTTACAATATTTTATTTATTTTGTTTATTTTTTCCTCTATCTCGAATTTCTTTCGGATTATCCAAAAATTCGGATTTGCGGGGTTCGGATTAATATGGTTCTATTGTATTTCGAGAACTTTACGTGAGAAGCAGTTTCTTTATTATGGCACCAGAGCGTAAACCGCACGGCCATCATGAAAACGGGTGAGTAATTTTCATGAATAAATAACTATGAAGATATGATAGGAGTAGTAATTGTGGAATGAATGACGGGGGAAAGAGGAGAACTCCGAGTTAGACCCGCAGTGTTCCCCGCTCGGGATTTGAACTCTACTCTAAGCGGCGATTGATCTCACCATTAAACGTGTTAAGTAGAGCAATGATATTCACATGCGCTCACTTCTTAGCAAACAACTGTGTATTAGAGCCCGGCGATGAAGCAATCGTCATTGAAAACATTTTTTTTAAATTGCATGCGTTGTCAGTTGATAGTGGCCACCCGAACTAAACAAATTCGTGAATCCAACAAATATTACATCTTCAAAAGAGCCCTGGGAAGCTAATCCAAGGCAGGCGGTCGTGCGAGGAGCAGTTGTCAGGAGCAGTCGTCAGCGCTCGCGTTGTCGGCGCGGCAGCCGCCCACCGGCCGTTGGCGACGCGGCCGCGGCGTTCGTCACGCGGGTATTTTTGCCTCCGCGCACAATGGGCGCGCTGTGCCCGCTTCCGGTGCCGCCCGCGGGCGTCGATCTCTGCCCCGCCCGGTCGCCAGGCCTCTCGGTTGCCCGTTGCTCAGCTGCTCGGTTGCTCTGCTCGTCGGTTGCCTGGCCGCCTCCGGTGGCCCCGGAGAGGCTGCCACGAGACGAATGGAGTGCGAGAAACGATAGAAGGCCCCGCGCCTGACACGCGAACAGGCTGGCACTCGGGCACGCGCGCTCCGCAGCTGCGAAGACCACGCCCAGTGGAATCTCTTAGAGGAAGAACTACACGGCCGGAAAAATCAGAGGATAATAACAACTTCTCTAAGATATTAATGGGATCACAATATTTCTTTCGGGGAGATACAAGCACACACACACACACACACCACACAACACACCACACACCACACACCACACACCACACACACACACACACACACACACACACACACACACACACACACACATATATATATATATATATATATATAATTGCACAGAACTAGATCATATTTAATTTCATAATTATAACAGTCGTTAAGCAACAGGAAGAATGAAATTATTTTCAAATTCACGCCTCGCTAGGCAAACGACGCGTGTGTTCGCTGTCAGGATTCGTGCGGAAACGAGGAAAAGTGTTGTGTGGGTGGCCGCCTATTCCGACCCTTTTATGTTCGCGAAGGCTGAGGGATGGGCCGTGACGTCAGGAGATCGGCGTGGTGAGATCGCAAAAAAAGGGCGGAACATTAATTGATTTGTGTGTGAGGAGAGATGGAATTTAATTTTTAAGGGGAAAATTGTGTGAGAAAGGATTCACTGTCCAAGGGGCTATATATTTTCACTACCTGATTAAATTAAGCATTTCTAATTTCAATTGATTTGTTTCAATGGTAGTAAGAGTTGGAAATCCCAAACATGCATACGTTCCCTCTTCCCTGTCGATATCTCAGTAGTCCGAAGCAACGTTTGATGACTGTGAGCCAGACAAGCTCTACCTCGGCGAGGTACGTTACTATATATATATATATATATATATATATATATATATATATATATATATATATATATATATATTATAACATCACACCGTCCGTCAACGGGCGTGATCAACTCTACCCCGTTCTTAACAACTGATTCACGAGGCGCGGCGCGGGCATTTAGCGCGGTACCCTACTCTCTTCCTCCCGCCGCCCCAGCCGTCCCGACAGAGCGCGTTCAGATATGTTTATGGCCTTGAGGGACCCCCGACAATTAGACGGTCTGTTGTTTGCGAGGCTGACCGAGATACTGGCTGCCCCGTCGCAACAAGGCGCCGCCAAACAGTTTCGAAACAGTCAAAAGACATCGCGACTTTTCATAAACACCTGCGAAGGGGTGACTATTCACCCCCCCCCCATAAAATAACGTACCAGCGATTCGTAACGCGCACTTGCGGGTCGGCGAGAGGGTCTTTGAAAATATTCCTTTTTTAAGATTGCTGCGTGCGCCGTTAGACCACAGCTGCGTCGAATTTCACTGACCGAGAGGACAGAGAGGCGTACCCCGCCCCCGCGTATGAGCCACGTTAAACCGTCGGACAAATATGCAAGGGAAATTGCTTTGTCGCATGAGCAAACCGTTGGTCCGAAGATCGCCCCGCCGCAGCTCCCAATGGCTGATTTTAGGCACCCAGGGCGAGGCACTCGGATCAGAGGAGGGGAGTGAAGCCTTCGTTCTGGCACGTGTGAGGTTCCAAATTCATTCCGTTTTTGTCTTTCGAAGACACACTTGGTTTTCATTCTCAGGCTCTGACTTGCTTTGTGCATCTCGAGCATGCGTCTGGAGCTAGACTTGGCACTTGTAAATTTACATATCAAAGTGGCCCTTGGGATGTCCTGTGTTCTGGCTTGAACTCTCAATGAATTGCAGTACTGACTCGCACTAGTATGAACTTCCAGTTCATTTTCGGCCCTATGATCATGTTTAGAGCTTATGGGCTCATCTCAACTTGTGCTCCGACCGGTACTTCGACTGAGTCGGGAATCGAAGGAGAGAGGGACAATCGATGCGTGTCTCTCTCGCCATATCGAAATAGTTTATTGAACAAAGTAAGCTTAAAATTGTCTTAAGAGCTTAATTTTGAAGTTTTGATGTTTCCTCCCCGGACGGCTGAAGGGAAGGTGCACATTTGGTATTTTAAATATTTGCTACAACGGAATAAAATCTACTGAGTTTTGTGGATTTATGAAAAGGAAAAGTGAAAGAATAACAAACATATTTATTGTTTTATTTTATTTCAATAGTTAAGTGTTAATTAAAAAAATACGAAACACAACCTAAGTAATATTTTGTTTCTCACAATTACTTAACTAAATAATATTCGTCTACCATAATTTATTACCATCGGTGCGTTCCCCAAGTTTTATTTTTATCCCTTAACGATTTCTAGTAATTAACTTCTCTTTCGACTTGTTGACACATTGCCGGCCAAATTACTTCGAATTTGGCGCCTTGTCTTCATTAACAGGGCGTTTGATGTTCTTTGAAGGCGTTTCAAAGGAAAAGACTATACATTTTAAACGTGGCGCCTTCGAGATAGTCTTAATTTTCTCCCAAAACCCGCGCGAATTTCTTCTTCTTTGGTGTCGAAAACATTCATTTCTTTTTGCAAGTTCTTTGAGTCGAATGCAACTTGTTATATTAGTGCGAAGTGCCACCGAAAGATCGCACCAGCTCCTGGCGAAGCTCCACCGGAATTCTCCCGCGTATATTTGCCAAAGGCGAGATGCTTAGAATTTCTATATCCGACGGCTGATCGCCTCGTCACGACAAGGAGTGCGGAAACAAGCGTTTTGCACGTTTTCAGAATTCGACTCAGAGTGTGCCAGGCACTGTATGTAATACAATCACGTAGATAAAGGCTACGGAATTCGCAAGGAAACGGCAATTTTCGTTGGGCAGAGGTAATTGTGACAACTTCAATACTCTTTGTTTCCTTCGCCAAATAACAATACTTGTAAATTGTGTGTCATTTATTTTCCAGAACATTCTTGTCTGACGAGAGAACTACTGCGACAGAAGAGGCGATGTTCCATTGTTATTTTAATCAACAATGCTATGCTCTCCCAAACTCTCTTTCAACTATTTCGCTGCCTTAACACGACTTAACTAATGCGAAATCTTTTCACTGGTCTCTATTCTCAAAATCACCAGTCCATCAACATTTTCTTGCTTGAGAATCGTATGCATCGTCGCTTATTCACCGCCGGTATTGTTGCAGCACACGCTGTTTTTCATGCCAGTTCCGTACAAGCACCCCGAAACTCAGGATCAAATTTCATGTTGGATTCTGCATTTGGCGTTTCAATTAATTATAGAGTAATCAATTCTAATTATCATGTCATGCAGACTATATTATTCATATACATGTTTTTTCATGTAAATGATTTAAATGCTAATACAATTTACCCGGTGGGAAGTTTCGGAAACCCTTTCACAATTAATAAAACAAGTAGAAAAATAATTTTGAGACATATCTACTTTCATTTTTTTATACGTCGTATTAGAGGGTTTCATAAAAATGAATTCAATCAAACCCAACGTATAAAATACGAATTCTTGATAACCGCTGAAATTATGCTTTTAAAGTACACGTGTGATAACATAGTTGTATCGCGCTTCACATCGAGAAGAAAAAAATCTCAATTTGCCGATATCATTTCTAGTGAAAAGACACTACTTTTGTTCTAAACAACTGCAAGTTGTGTGTGGTCATCAGTAAAACAGATGAGAAAGTTAAAGACGAATTGTTCTCGTCTCTCCTTCCTATCCAGATATTCCCGTCTTCTTTTTTCTTTTAATTGACTCTTCATTATTTTTTTACGTATTTCATTTTTCAGATACAAATTTTGACTGCTATATTTCCTTTAATAGTCGGTCCGTAGATGTGTGCGACTACACCGTGAAACAGCCGTCTTTACATTCCTGTATTTCTCGTATACGCCACCAGCGTCCCTTCGCCTACGGCACCGTGAGGAGTCGGTCGCGCACATCACGCGCTGTCCACAGGTTGGCGGCACACACACACACATACACACACACACACACACACACGAGTTATGCATTTACTCGTAAAATAAAACCTACTAATTAGCAAAATCTTCTTTTAATGTGAAGAGCGGTTCAACGATAACAAAGAGAGTAGTTACTTAAATGACCGTTTTTAAAACTTTTTAAATTTTAAGAAAACTATTAAGAAATTTAAATAACAGTTATAATGAGCTGTTGTAAATCATAAAATAAAGGTTGACATTTTTGAAAACTAAAGAATTTCAAGGCTTCAATTTGTATTGAGCCCTTTTTATGTGTCAGAACATGAGATATTCTTAAAAAACAACAGAAAAAATCTTTTTCTCGTTCTCTTCTGTTTTGTTTATTGAAAGTGTCAAATCTAGTACAAATGCCTGATAGAAATCGAAACATCTTTACAATTTGTAGGAAATTGTAAGGATGATAAAAGTCAATATTCACAAGCGTAATGTGGTTTAAAAAATTAAACGTGTTTGAGGGGCCATAAAACATTTTTTCAATTGTAGCAAGTTTTCCGGGTAAATTGATTTAAATCTTGCGAAAAACTTGTTTTTTTTCTCTTCGATTACGATTTTCAACGTAAAACATTTTTATCCTCGGGAGCAACTTTTATTCTCTCTCTTATTTCGCTACCCGTATCCATTTTAAAAATATAATTTTGTATGGATTTATTTTCACGAAGCCTTATAATGTGGCGTAAAAAGTATATAAATGATATCTCATAATTATTTATTTGCTCGTTTTATTAATGGTAAGTGGTTTCTCAAAAGAAGTTATCAGGTAAATTTGATTACAACTTAGCACGAAAACATTTGGTTCACAGCGACTGCGCCCCAACGAAAACGACAACGAATAATAGCTCCTCATTTCACGAAAACTCGTATTTTGTACACCAGCATTATAAGCGACCTTTTCTGTTACATGAAATCGTCCATTATCGGTGATTTTACGGCACAAATGGTGACGTATTAGCACTTTACGGCACGATTGTTTGCGTCATCACACGTTCAGCCAATCGCAGCGAGCGAATCTTGGGGACGTAAAGGTACACGGAACAGCCGACCACCGTTTTCGCGCACAGATGACAAGTACCCCAGACGTCTCAAGAAAGCTGTTTTGCCAAATTAAGTTTCATTCTCTTATTTATGATGTTGTTATACAAAAAATAGCATATTCAATTCGTTGATAATGTTGCTTTATAGCATTCGTAGAAATTTGAAAACTCGTTTCTAATGTCGCTCGTTTTCAAAACATGTAATTATTCAATAAAACTTACAATTGTAAACCAAAAGCATAACTATTTCGATACAAATAGTCATGACATGATAACACTGATTAAGATATAATATATAGCAAACCGAAACCCCAATTCCATAAACCAACATGAAATCTGACGTTTCGGTGCGAGGCGTGGATGGCGAGGCGTGGCGTGACGTGACGTGACGTGACGTGACGTGACGTGGCGAGGCGTGGCGTGACGAGGCGAGGCGAGGCGTGGCGAGGCGTGGCTGGCGCGGCGTGGCTGGCACAGCGTGGCTGGCCACGAGTGGCATGGCGAGGCGTGGCGTGTCGTGGTGAGGCGTGGCGAGACGTGGCGTGTCGTAGCGAGGCCAGTCGTGGTGAGGTATGGTGGGGCGTGGCGTGGCGTGACGAGGCGAGGCGAGGCGTGGCGAGGCGTGGCTGGCGCGGCGTGACGAGGCGAGGCGTGGCTGGCGCGGCGTGACTGGCACAGCGTGGCTGGCCAGGCGTGGCATGGTGAGGCGTGGCGTGGCGTGGTGAGGCGTGGCGAGACGTGGCGGGGCGTGTCGTGGCAAGGCGTGTCGTGGCGAGGCGTGTCGTGGCGAGGCGTGTCGTGGCGAGGCCAGTCGTGGTGAGGTGTGGCGTGGCGTGGCGTGGCGTGACGGCTGGCGTAACGTGGCGAGGCGTGTCGTGGGGAGGCGTGTCGTGGCGAGGCGTGTCGTGGCGAGGCGTGTCGTGGCGAGGCGTGACGTGGCGAGGCCAGTCGTGGTGAGGTGTGGCGGGGCGTGGCGTGGCGTGGCGTGACGTGGCGTGACGGCTGGCGTAACGTGGCGAGGCGTGTCGTGGGGAGGCGTGTCGTGGCGAGGCGTGACGTGGCGAGGCCAGTCGTGATGAGGTGTGGCGGGGCGTGGCGTGGCGTGACGTGGCGTGACGGCTGGCGTAACGTGGCGAGGCGTGTCGTGGGGAGGCGTGTCGTGGCGAGGCGTGTCGTGGCGAGGCGTGTCGTGGCGAGGCGTGACGTGGTGAGGCCAGTCGTGGTGAGGTGTGGTGGGGCGTGGCGTGGCGTGGCGTGGCGGGGAGTGGCGAGAGTGAGGTGAGGCGTGGCGGGACCGTCGCCCGAATGACAGCGGCCGCGGGCAGAGCGCGCGCGAGGGCGGCTAGCGGACGGCCACCGCTGCCGCGCCGTCGTCGAGGCCGCCCTTTGTTTATTTTGAGGCGGTGATGCTGCGCTCCTGGAGCCGCGCGGCTCGCGTCCCACTCCGCCCAGTCCCGCCCCGCCCCGCCTGCCCCCTCTCTCGCTGCTCGTGGGAGGGGGCGTGCCTCGAAAAGTTACAGTTCCCACTCTTCTGTATCGGAGTTTCAGAAAACTGGCGTGTGTCAAGGACGGGAGAGTGCGCGTTCGAAAATACGTCATTTCCGCAATACGTGCTACCTGAAACAATCATTTGTTGTTACTATATGTTTGCACTGGCCATTTTCTGAAGGCAATTAAATATTTCTTCTCTTGCTTGTCTTGTACACCAAATACGGAAGATCACAAAATACTTTATTACAAAGTACGTTTTTTGTAACAAAAATTTTATAAGAAAACAAGCAAGGGAAGAATAACGAAAACAAATATCAATAAAATTTGTAGTTTCTCCAATTGCTGGAAGCATTATCTGAATGATATGAATGAAGTTATGTTCTTGGTTTTGCTAATATTTTTCACTATCATTTCGTTCCAGAAAATGAGAGCATAGCAAAACCATCGTGAAATTGATTTTTAAACATTTCGTTACAGTAAGCGTATCCTAATGTAGGAACAGAGTAACCGGCGTCCGTCTATCCCTCACAAATGAGGTGACATCCCACGCGTCTCCGCCTCGTCATGAGGAATTGAACTTGAAACAAGACTTGGAAAGAGTACAGTGTAACTAGTATACATAAATTGATTCATAATTTTCATTAGCAAAAACTCAATCGCTAAGTTCAAGTGTCACTTTCTCGAATCAGGTCAAAACTCAATAACCTAATTCCATTACATCAGTTATATAACACATATACCTTAAAATGTGAATCATACAACTGTTGATTGTCCATATCCGTCAGTGATGTATCAAATATATTTCATGAATCATCAATCAATCCTTCAGACTAACAGACTTTATACTATTTTATAGTTTAAATTTGTGTTTTCAGGAAAAAATGTAAAAATTATGTAAAATACAAAAGTGTATAATGGTTTATGAGTCTTACTTTCAATTGCAATTACAATACTCGTGGCAAACGCCCCGCTAAGCTAATAAATATTTCACAATAACTAGATACAAATTATATGCGGATATTTGCAAAATTATATTCAAAAGTAAAATTAAATTCTAGTGAGAGAAGTGATGTAGCCGTTATCTCAATATCCTCAAACATTCGTTTTAAAATGTAGTGTAATATTTCTTTCAGATTAGAAACGGAATAGTCCAATAATAGTTTATCCAATTTGTTCCGTTTTCATATACTCATTGTTATGATTTTAGTATTAACAATATGATTATTTTCGATAAACAGAAATGCATATGTGTAAAGACATTCTCATCCTTTGGTTTACCCAACATGCAGAAGTTATCGCTGGCGTAGTTCGCATTCACGGCCGTCTCCAGAGCCCCTGCCCCGACGAGTGTATACCGACCCGCCGCGCAGCAGCGCCGAATGGGTGGCTTACTCCGGCACGTCAGGCGCTCCCGCCGCGTCCCGGCCTGTGTCCCGCGGCGAGGGCTTGTAATTGTGTTAGGGCCTCCGCGCACAGCCGCAAACGAGGTGGAGGCCCTCGCATGGACCCGCCGCGCCCCGCCGCGTTTCCCCGGGGGGGGGGGGGGGGGGTGAGGCACTAAACCGGGCCGAAACGCGCGACACTTCAAAAACTTTATTTCTTCTTAATAGTAGTTTTTATACCTGCATTAGAAACGACATTTCCTGTTGCAAGAAATCGTTCATAATCGTAGATTTTACGGCACAAATGATGACGTATTAGATTTTATGTCACGAATGATTGCGTCACCACACGTTCAGCCAATCGGAGCGAGAGAATCGTCGGTAGGCGGCGGTAAAGGAGCCGACTACCCTTTTCTCGCACAGATGTGAAATACCCGAGGCTTCACAAGAAAGTTGTTTCGCACAAAAATGTTATACAAAAACTTTTTTGCCGGCCCACGTCGGGAAACCTCAATTTTACGATAGATTAACAATAAAGAATCGGTGGCTTTAAGACGCTAGTATAGAAAAACAGCATTTTTACATTCTCGCTGTGGAATAAAGAGTACGTCACGCTGGGCGAAAAACGGCCTTTTCGACCTTTAAACTCTTGTCACAAGATCCTAGTTAAAAAAATGGTAAAAAGTTTCCCTAAACCAAATAACATATGAATAGTTACACTATAACTCTAATATAAAAATAATATTGGCTCTATTATACGTAACATTATCATGTTTTTAAGTTTTCTAATCCCTTCTTTATCGTAGGCGATAATGTTCCCCAGTTGATACTCCTCAATCGATCTGGCTGATATCGCGGCTCGCGATATTTTAGTTTTGGAGAGTACTGTACATGAAGCCCCTGGGACATTTTCCAGATTTAAAAAAGATCTCTATCGTTTTTTATTGTATGTTATTGTTAAATAGTTTGTGCGACGTGTAAGCCACAGGTCTCGTTGAAAACCCTAATTTTTCGAAAACTGCATAAGTTCAAAATTTTTAAGCGTCTTCCTACTACTGAAATATGAAAGATAGATTTTTTCCGTTAATGAAATCTGTTCCCTGGAGATAGATTTTGAAATAAGGTCATGTACAAATTTTCGAAATTTTGAGTACTTTACGTGTTATTTTGATTGAAAATACGCGCGCGAGTGCACGTGCTGTGTTAGCACCTGGCGTGTAGAGGCGTTTCTCGCTTGCTATCCCACTGTGCGGCGCGGCGGGGGCGGTGCCCAGCAAGCTAAACAAGCGCCGGCGCGGCGTTTGCGCAGGGCGCCGCGCCGCAAACACTGGGGCAGTGTTACCACGCGGCACGCCGACGTTTTATGGCCTGGTCGGCGCGACTGAGAGAACTACAGACTGCGCGGACCCGTCGCCCTCTTCTCACGGCGGTGGGGGCGGTGGCGGCGGCGGCGGAACTGACGCTTGAGAGCGCGTACATTTGACGCAGGAAATTGCTCTTTATTAGCCGTTTATGGTGTTTGCTTTTGTGGAAATCCTATTTCCTGTGTCTCAAGCGTTCGCGTGTTCACTTGTTCGTTCCATTGTTCGTTGGTTGGTTGTTAGTGATTCCGAGCGCGTCAGCTACCGAGGTCACGTGTTTCTAGACACGTCTAGCTCTAGATATGCTCTCTAGCCCTCCTGTCAAAAGAAAACGACTAATGTGATCGACATATTTTTAAAATGAAATGCTCAAAAAGCGCCTGTCGTTCAATTCTTTTCAGTATTGTCAAAATTAATGTGTAATAATATTAATAATTAATAATAATAATAATATATAGATTTTTAAAGTTTCCTTTCTCTGGGGGCAGGGCGCCAATTGTCTTTCACTGTAGGCGCCAAAATCCGAAATCCCGGCCCTGTGGCTTCACTTACGTTGCTGTATCCCTAATGAGATATTGGCGACCAGGTACAGAAAACTGATGCTTGATATTACTGGAAAACTGTGAAGTAATTAATGAAGATTAACGTGCTTGTGTGGCATAGTTCGCATTTGTTTTCTCAGCCTTTCACGTGACCATCAATAGGTGGGAACGTTTGTGTCCGTTGCGATGTAAGGATCGCCTCTCCTTGACGTCGTACTTACCTGCGGTGATCAGGACAATATATGTGCTACAACACAATGTAAGTACATTCTGCCTGATGAGATGACGTGGTGCAGTAATAATGATCCGTTTACCTCGGAACATTTGCATTTAAATGGTAAGTTGGGTGACATTCGTGATCACCACGCGCTCGGGTTGGATGTACTATATTTAACATGTCAGCAATACCGATGCTATGTACTTTCTCGTTCGTATTTTCACGCAAAACTACCAAAAAAGTATCGATTTTTTCGAAAAAATGTACATGATCGTATTTCACAATCTACATTTAGGAAACAGAGTAGAACTATGTGAAGTTGCGCGAAAAAAAGGCGAATTTCCCGCAGAAGTCGTCTTATTACAGGGGCCTAGGAACGAAAAAGTGGATAAATGCATTTGTTAAATTCAGAAAATAAACGCTATATCACCAGAGTTGTGTAGCCAGAATCTATGATTTGTGCATCCTTGATACCGAAAAATCAAACGACGTCAAAAGGTCCGTGTGACCAACGCTAGCGGCTGAACCGTTCAGCCGATTTTCTCCAAAATTGATGTTTCCCAATCGAAGTAGGGACGCGGCCCCTTGAGTTTGAAACCGACATTTCAATTTTGTTGGTACTTTACATGAAGCCCCTGGGACATTTTAAAAATTTCAGTTAAAATACTCACATTTCGAAAGTTGCAAAATTCAAAAACCTTTCGGTGTCTTCTTACGCCTAAATTTTAATGAAAGATTTTTCCCTTAATAAAATCTGCTCCTTAAAGATAGATTGTAAAATAAGGTCGTGTACATTTTTTCGAAGAAATGAGTACTTTTTACGTAAATTGCGTGACAGTACGGGCGAGAAAGTACGTGGACTTTTAGCATCACTTGTTAAATAGCAAGTTGAGTAAGAAATGCGCGAATCACCTCCCGCACATGTTGTGTATACTATTTTTCAACTTGCCATGAGCAAAGCTGACGCTGTATAACTATTTGATAACACGCCGTGAACGAAACTGATGTCGTTTCGCTCAGGCTTCGCAATGTCTCGCAAAATTTTAGATGGGATAAAAAATAGCTGTTTTGCAGGCGGAAGGCAATTTCGAGAAATTGTATTTTGCGTACAACGTTTTAAAAATGTTTCCATCCTTTTGTTTTTACAATTTACTCAAGTGATATATTTTTAAATATATAATTTATTCAGATAGTTTCTTTGTGAACATTGAAAATATTCTAAATACTTTTTCCATGAGAAAAATGCTAGAGGTTTGATATTCTATACTTGTACGTATATTTGCGTTATAATATTTCCTTTATTTGTGATTTTTTAAGTATTTGTAAAGCATATACCTGTTTTAATTGGTTTGCATTCTTGAATACGCTCCATACGACTGAGGAATGTAATGGTAAATTACTATATTTGGTGTTTGGTTTCGGACGGCATCCTCAGGTACCACATAAACCGCAAGGATTCGTGTGACGCAGGTCCACTATATTACACGGTGGCCCTAAAATTTAATTACAGGAGCTTCTACGAAGTTCAAAGACACCACGTAACTTTGACAACGTCATTAGAGGCCACAATGCCTCCATGTTGGCCTCGTTTATAATTCCCATCAACTGGTCTTTCATAACTCAGTGTGTCAAACATTAACATAATAAACAACAAGCATGTTTTGGTTCGAAACTAAATCTGGGTTATGATAGAGTTTTTTCTTCTTTTAGAACTTCATTGGAGAATTAAAATTGATCGTATTTACCATCAAAATTAATTTTTGCTTTTAGGATGCGGCGGCAATGGTGTGGCGGTTAGCGTACCGGACTGTTATACCCAAGCTCGCGGGTTCAAACCCGATCGAAGCCGTGGATTTTTAAGGCGACAAAATCCTTCGTACGCCTTCCTTCGGAGGGGAAGTAAAGCCGGCTGTCCCATGTTAGTAGATTTACTTGCATGTAAAAGATCCTCAAGCCTAAATGACGCCTCTGAGCTAAATTCAAATCGCCAGTTTCTCGCCCAAGAAATACCTCCTTTCTCTGCTAGATGAAAGGAGCGTAGCGAAATTTGCGTGGTCAGACGGAAGAGCGGGCCTGATGGCCCGAGTCTCGCCACGTAAAATAAGGCAAATTCCATTGCATTCCGTTCCAAACAGAACCTACTAAAATATTGGTGTCTTTTCACAAGTTGAATTTTGATACAAAACTTGATTGAATGGACATGGGAGTTCGTTGATTCCGTTTATCCAACGTGAAACAAAAACCAAATTTGTTGCTTTAAATGTATGAAATTGAAAAGCTTAACACTTATTTCAAACCTCACGAAACATGGCAATGTGGGTTTGATAAAATATGTGAAAAACTTTTGTATTTTGAAGTGTTAATCATAATTCATGCGCTGACGGAGAAGTGTTTTTAAGATAAAATATGAGATGAAATAAAAAGTTCATTATTACTTTCCACTTTTGTCACGAAATTCTGTACTTCGGTACATATTTGTATCTTCGATGTGTATCTTCTTATAACGCATCAGCAATTACGAAGAGGCTCATGTGACATAACAGTTGCTGATATAACATATATTATTGTTAGTATAACTTGCTAAAAATACCTATTAAGCGAGTGAAAAACAATTTTTTCGCTTACGAGTATCAATTCTTGAACGATCTTATTTTATTTTATTACATTGCTGCCATATTACATGAATAGCTATTAGCGTTTATGGGTATTATTTTATGGTGCTTATTCCATGGCACTGACTCGTTTCTTCCTTCTCGCTATGTCAGTATTTTATTACCACTTTTTATTTTGCCATTTTTCTTTTGCCAGAAATTATTGTTTCTTATAGTATATAATTTGTTTATCTTACAGTGTTTGCGACTACCTGGTTTGCGTATGTTTGAAATGTAAATAAGGATGGATTCGCCATTTCCAAGCTTCAGCTTTCAGTAAAAAATGTTACTTGATGGTGATTGCGGCATTCCATGAACCGCCTTGTGGCATCCAGTTGCCACAAGGGGGGTTGGGGCGCGTGGCTTGGCCGTGCCCGGGCGATTGCCCTCCTGACGCGCGTCGCCTCTGTTGCAGTACATCGGGACGCTGGACGTGCCGCGCCCCACGACGCGCGTCGAGATCGTCGCCGCCATGCGCCGCATTCGGGTGAGTGCGCCCGCGGCCGCTCGCCGCCTCCCGCCTGCCCGCCTGCCCGCCTGCCCGCCTGCCCGCCTGCCCGCCTGCCCGCCTGCCCGCCTGCCCGCCTGCCCGCCTGCCCGCCTGCCCGCCTGCCCGCCTGCCCGCCTGCCCGCCTGCCCGCCTGCCCGCCTGCCCGCCTGCCCGCCTGCCCGCCTGCCCGCCTGCCCGCCTGCCCGCCTGCCCGCCTGCCCGCCTGCCCGCCTGCCCGCCTGCCCGCCTGCCCGCCTGCCCGCCTGCCCGCCTGCCCGCCTGCCCGCCTGCCCGCCTGCCCGCCTGCCCGCCTGCCCGCCTGCCCGCCTGCCCGCCTGCCCGCCTGCCCGCCTGCCCGCCTGCCCGCCTGCCCGCCTGCCCGCCTGCCCGCCTGCCCGCCTGCCCGCCTGCCCGCCTGCCCGCCTGCCCGCCTGCCCGCCTGCCCGCCTGCCCGCCTGCCCGCCTGCCCGCCTGCCCGCCTGCCCGCCTGCCCGCCTGCCCGCCTGCCCGCCTGCCCGCCTGCCCGCCTGCCCGCCTGCCCGCCTGCCCGCCTGCCTGCGTGCGCAAGCGCGCGCGCGCGGGGATGTGTGTGCTTGCGTGTGTGCCCGCCAGTGTGTGTGTGCGACAGTGTGTGTGCGCACGCCAGTGCGTGTGTGGGTGTGCCAGTGTGTGTGTGTGCGCCAGTGTGTGTGTGCGCCAGTGTGTGTGTGCGCGCGCGCGCCAGTGCGTGTGTGTGCGCCAGTGTGTGTGTGTGTGTGCACGTGCGTGCGTATGTGTGAAGTGTCTCTAAGAATAGCAACGAGTGTAGTGAAGCACGAGTGCCTAAACGTGTTTGAGATGTATGAGATTGTTTTTGGGTGAATGTGCTGCTGATACTTTAGAGATTGCTGGAACTGCAGCTCTGCACTACGTATATGCGTGCTACTGATCTGAGCATCTTAAAGGGTACGGTATGATAATGGGTTACTAGGGCAAACTAGCGGTCAGACTGCCTTAAATGAGCTGTCCATAATTCTATGATTAATCAGTTTGTTTCACGGCTTGGCAAATAGAATGACATACATATATTTGTTATGGGTTAATGACTTTCTGATCCAGAGTACCGAAACATTGTTATAAACAGTGATGTGTTGAGATACGTTCCGTCCAGTCTGACATAAAAGATGTGATGACTGGTCACCTACTGTGGCAAACTACCGAGCGGTGTCATCTCCTTTGAGTAGCTAATGCATATTTCTGACGCGGGATGTCTCACTGAATACATTGAACACACTATCTCAGGGTCGAAGCGTGGCATTTTTGCGCAGTCTTTGCAAGGTATGTCGAATATCCGGCCTGAAGCTACTGGAAGCTGGGATATTCGAAATATTTTTCTCGCAATGTTCCGTCTTTTAAACACTTAATAAACGTTAATTTTATGATACTCCACATCTGGTTATGGATTCTGGTTCTCCTCATTCCTTTTAGTAAATATATTGAACACCTTAAACCTACAGTGACATTCAGATTGCTGCTGAATTCTTCGATTAGTTCTAAAACTAAGAAGGAAGACTAAATTTCTGTTTGAGGTGGAGGTAAAGTAAAATCCATTGCATTACGACAAATATTGGAAATATTCTAATTTTTTATTATCTCTGCCTGATTTTGTAAGGTAACTTAAATTAATGAATACGTTAACACGTCTTCTAAAGTTTGCACAGTGTATAAAATTTGAATTTTATAACAAATTGATAAACTTTGGTAAGACGTACCCCATTGTTCGTACTTTTGACCATTTAAACGCCGATGTAATTACCGCTATCTGTCATTGCTGTCAGGTGAGGTGCGGTGAAGTTGGGCGAGGGGATGTGAGCTATGGTAAGGTGAGGTGAGTTGTGCCGAAGCGCCGCAGGGAGGGACGAAACGAAGCAAGTCGGGACGTTTGGGGGGGGGGGGGGGAGGGGTGACGGAACTAATTGAGATTCGGGGCGGGGCGGGTGGGGCCGTGTTCATCGCCGCCGGCCTGGGGAGCGCGGAGGGGCAGCGGGACGAGTAGGAGCGGTGCTTTGGCCGCAGAGAGGAGCGAGGGAGATGCCAGACACGTGACACAGGGAGTCTTAGAGTTGAAATACGAGGTCGCGACGAAGACAAGAATACGCCGCGTAGAAAGAGATCGGGGCAATGAATATCCGGTGTAACAAGTCTCGGAGAAGCAAAATGTACGTGACGTCCTATAAATCCTGAGTGTTTCTGAAATGTTCTTTGCGAATAATATAATAATATATAAATTATTAATATAATAATTTCAAGATCAGAATTCTGTTATTGTTTTTAAGCCATTGCATTCAGTATACATGCTTTTTAGGTGATAATAAATATGATTCTCTAACATGTCTGCACTGTACCGCACAAGTAATCGCAATTTTGTTTTTATTTGGCCAGTTTGTGAGTTTGTAATTTTTGTTATTATGAATTAACGTCATATATTTCTCCAGTCAGATATTTGTAATTAATAGCAAATAGCATATTACTTGGCAAAAAAGGCTTCTGATATTTATGATTCTGTTCTTCGCTATTCACGATATACTCAGCCGGTATACTCAGATATACTCATCATTATTATCCAAGAAGTTCATAGAATTTCTCATAGTTTCTCCGTAGTACTAAATACGATCCAACAGCACTGACTTATCTAGTTGGCCATGAGGGTATTTCATATACTCATGACAAATTATATTTTATTCACAAGAGAACTCAATAAGTATCCATAACCGTTTATGTGTCAAATTCTTTTCAACATCTTTTGTAACACCTCCGCGCATGGGAAAATGCGCGGTTAGCGGCCCGGTTATAGCTCAGTCGGTCCTATTCCCTTTACTCGTTTAAAAAACTAGCCGATTGTGACAATTTCCTTTGCTCATTTACAAAATTAGTTGATGGAAGGAATCGTTAATTGAATTCATGGGCATTCAAAATAAACAATTTGGTTACTGGTAAAAGACAACGTTTATTCCTGGACAAAGCTGTACCAGGGAAGTTACATTAATAAAATAAAAGTTACCGAAAAGATTGAATAAAAAGAAAAAAGTAAAGATTAAAATTAACAGGAAAGCTTACAACTAGAGAAGAGTACAAAATTATTTTATAACTAGAATTACAATAATAAATGACCTTTCTTGTGCCTTGGCGCGGCACCGCGTTGACAATACTTCAAAGAGGTTAATAGCCCCCAGTTACATTGCCTGAGAGCTTCCGTGTCAAAAGTTCAATGTGCCCGGGCGGGCGCGGTGAAGCTTGTGTGCGGCCGGGGCGACCTTCTCTGGAATGCGGGATGGCTTGCACCCTCTCCAACAGGGCGGGGCGTCTGGCAGCGTCTGGCGGCGTCTTGTGACGTCAGCAGGGGGGACCGTCTGGCGGCGTCTTCGGCGGAGCTTGTAGATAGCCG
This sequence comes from Gryllus longicercus, assembly GCA_038098605.1. NCBI lineage: Eukaryota > Metazoa > Arthropoda > Insecta > Orthoptera > Gryllidae > Gryllus > Gryllus longicercus. The sequence goes on from JAZDUA010001442.1 coordinate 55,627, forward strand.
GGGATATCGCCCCCGATCGCAGGTGCGGAGCACACAACAAAGGCTCCCTCTGAACTACGCGAATCCTCTCAAATACAAATTCAGAAGTACGCGAAATCCTGTAGCGAATACGCAATTACAAAGGATTCGCCAATTTACTTTCGAAGTGCTTTTGCACTTCCTCTAAAATTTTCACTGAGAATTCCAATCTATCACCCCAGTGATTTCAACTAAGTACTTTCAGAGGCGCACTCGCCTCTCCCCGCGAATGGCTCCCACCCCAGAGAAGTCTCTCAGCCCACTGCTCTCAGCCCACTGCTCTCAGCCCACTGTTCTCAGCCCACTGTTCTCAGCCCACTGAAATGTTGTTTCTCAAAACTGCATGAAGTTAACTTTTATCCCCACCCTTTCTCCTCATATGTTCTTGCTCCCTACAACGATCGCGTCGCTATTGGCTAAAGATGATGGCGTTGTACACTAAATTTGGCCAATAAGCTCCGGGGGAGTAAAGGAATTTTCCACTCTCTGTTTCTGTCGGAATACAGTGTCCCTTTGTTCCGTCTCGAAAATAGGCCACGTCTGTGAAGGGGCCTCCCGGCTACAGAATTATTGTTTTGGGTTTCCCCGATCACGATGACAGGCGTTTCAAAAATATTCCAAATGTGGCTGCGTCTGGGCGGTTTTCAATTAATCCTTCCTTCGGCCGTTGGGTGGGGTGTCATAAACATCCGAAATGGGTCAGGGGATCGTGGCTGTTGCAAGAAGGGGGGCTGCGCGCGTGATGCCGTGTGTTTTTTCCTCAGTAAAAATTTCTTAGGTCTACTTTACTCAATTTAATTTATCTTAATATTTCTGTACCGCTACACTTTCAACATTTAAAGAAGAACTGTGAAACAAAATAAGCAAGGAAAAACGCACATATGTGCTACTTCAGCTTGATCGATTGGGGAACCTCAATTTCGGAGGAAATTGACTGAACGGTTTAGCTGCTAGCGAAGTTCACAGGCGGACGGACTGTCACAACGTTTCACCGTCATATGATTTTGGGGTATCATGGACTCGCAAAACTTGGAATGAGGCTACATCACGTGTTACATTTCTAGCCTCCTAAATTTAGCAACTGGATTTATACACTTTGTTTTGTTAACGTTCTCTGTAATGAGAGTTTTTCTAGCGAAAATTCGACGTTTTTTCGCGCAGAATGACACACTTTTCTCTCTACTCCGTAGCGCGGAAGTAAAATGATGGATTAAATCTCGCTTTCATTTGACGAGGGTCGTTTAATACTTCAAAGAATTCTGATTGCAATCCTCTTTCTTGTCGCTCGTGCCCAATGAATAGCGCCAGAGTGCATTTGAGGTCCGACAGGCACAATAGAATTTCCGCGAGCGCGCACAATCCCGGGAGTACGCGAACCGCGCCCTGCGTTGTCACGCGTTCTGTCTCCCCGCGTCCAGCGAAGTGCCCTTCACGTCAGCACGTTGGGGCGAAGCGAAGCGACGCGTCGTTTCCACAGGCAGCGCGCGGGAGCCCGGGCCCGGCGGCGGCGGCCGCGTTGCACTCTTCGGAGATTGCGTAGCGAGCGACGCGCGCAGCGGGGAAGCGGGAGGGAGATGAGGGGCGTCGCAATGTGAGAAGAAAGAGGAGAAAATGATTTGGGGGCGGCGCATAGCGCGACAGGCCGCAGCTGCTCCCAGCGCGCGCCTTCGGCCCATCTGCTTCGGACACATTTCGCGCCTCTTCAAACTGGATCGCTCCCTCGCTGTGCTTCGCAGAAAAAGGCTCCGAGACCGGATGCGACGTACCTTACTTACTGGGTTATTAATGAGAACAATTTATATCGCACGCTAACTCAGAGGTTTGTATCTAAGGAGAAATGAGAAAATTAAAAATATGGAAGTGCCCGACCGCTTTTTTGATAATCAGAGTAAAAGTGATTTTGCGTGGAATTACTTATTAGTCAAGCAAGCTACCATTGTCATTAATTCTTCCACCTTCTTAAATTGCAAATTCAGTTGAAATCCATTAAATTAAATTGAATTATATGGAACATATAGAAACACTTAAAAGTCATGGCTTCCGAGTCAGGCACAGACTTATCCTGACTCCCGGGAAGAACTACGTTCAGTACTACGGAAGAATCATAATCAGTTAATAAGTGATTACGTCCAAGTTCTCTACTTTTCTACATTTTCATCACTTCACAGATCACTTCACCACACATCACCGCGCACGCCATACCAGTTAACTCAACGCAGCCCGTAGCACCTCGGCCGGGCTAGACCTCCTGCATTTTGCTTTTAGAGTCCATGAAATCCCGTCCCGTCCCGTCCCGTCCCGTCCCGTCCCGTCCCGTCTTGTCCCGCCCCACCCCGGTGGCAGCATTTCATAATAATAATAATATACAATAAAACACCGAAGTGGCTCATTGCGTAGCGCGCTGGCGTCGCAGTCGGGAGACCCGGGTTTGATACCCGGGCCGGCCATCCTAACCTAGAGTTTTTGTGGATTCTCTCGATCATACAGGGGAATGCTGGGATGGTTAAAAAGCCCACTATCACCTCTTATTATCATCCTATTACTTCATAATTCAAGGCGTAACAATCTTTAATACCAAGATATACAGTTGAAAAGCTATTCCCCATAATGAGGCACATTAATCTCTCTCCGAGATAGAATATGACTGGGCCTTGTAAGAAAACGTGTAGCGTGGTAATTAATAATAATAATAATAATAATAATAATAATAATAGACAATATAACAAATAATGATTGGTAAGTAAAAATAAAAAAAAACCCACATGCGAACAGAACCATTGCATCAATTATGGTTACATCATTGCTTATTGCCGTCTCGCACATCTCTTGTTTTCAGTATACCAAGCCACTTGCCGTTCCCGATACATGTCCCTTCTTTTTTTTAATTACAAAATTCCATCACTGAACCCAACACTTCACTGAACTGCACTGCTCTTAACTACCTCGTACGTAGTGCGATCCTCATCCACATGAGGCAGAACACTCGAACAGCCGTCAGCCAAGGCTGTGGGCGACAGGGCAGAGTGAGGCAGGCCATGCAGGGGCGTGAATGATCGCTTCTCTCTTACGACTTGTTATTCATTTTCTCACTTTATCCAGGAATAGGTGTAGCGGCTTTTTTTTTCAAAAACGCCTTTATATTATTTCTCTAAATTTTTGGTATGGATAGTGCTAAATGTACTCGATTAAATGAGTTTAAGGACATATTGTTCTTTTGTTTCTATGAAAAATTACAAAAACGTAACTTTGACTTGTCCATCATGTCGTTAATATTTATATTAGTGGAAATTTGTTCACATTATTGTATTTATGAGTACATGTGCTTTAAATAATGTTAAATAAAGTTTGTCAAAAAGTCAACCTTTTCTGTAAAAACTAGCTCAAAATTCCGCATTTTCAGAAATGACAAACGCCATTTCTCAAAATCGGCTCCAAGTTGTTTCTTCAAACTTTTCCAAAAAAAATGGTGCTAATTGCACTCTTTAGAATGGCATAATGTTCAATTGGGTATGTATTTGTTGTTTCAAAAGTTTCAATTATAATTTATTTTAAAGAACTCTCACGCTGTTAATTTTTACATTTCCAGCGATTTGTAAAGACTGTTGTATTTGTGAGTTAATGTACTTCAAATGGCTTCCAATGAAGTTTTTCGAAATTTTGAGTGAAAAAGAGTTCCAAATTTCGAAAATACATTAGCGGTTAGATATAAAGTTTTTTAATAAAGCTTCAAAAGTTTTCAAAGAAAATTATCATTTAGAAGCACGTTTTTCTGTTCTTTAATATTCGTAAAATAATATTTCTTTTCTACTATTGTGAAACCGAAAAATTAAGAAAATTTCAATAACAATGTGCATTGAGCGGCAATAGATGACAGCTGGCAAGTGTATGTGGCAAGTCCGAGTAGCCATCGGAGACCAAAGGTAATAGAAAATTAATACGCTAAAGTTTGTGTCATTCTTTAGCACCACTAGTTTATTTCTATGTTAATTTTTCTTTGATCCAATGTATATTTATTTATTTTGTAAATAATAAGCAATTTACATGTTATGGAGTGTTCATGTATTTCAGCAATGCACATTTTTGTGTAGAAAGTATTTTTTCATGCCAACTTTTGAGTGCTTATTGTGGCTTAACCATTCCGAATCTCGAAGGGGTTGTGAAACAAAATATGCTTAAAATTGTGCTAAGAGCTTATTTTCGAAGTTTCGTCGTTTCCTCCCCGGACATGCCGTATATTACGGAGGTGGTGGGATATTCATTTGTTGCCCACCTCTCTGAGGTGCGTGTGTGTTTGTGGGGGGGGGGGGGGGCGTAACCTGCTCCGCGCGAGCGCTTCGCTCGTTGTGATGCAAATGG
>JAZDUA010001442.1:65000-73116 GCA_038098605.1 Gryllus longicercus
GGAGAGAGGGAGAGAGTGGAGGGAGAGAGAGGGAGAGAGTGGAGGGGGAGAGAGAGAGGGGGAGAGAGAGGGAGAGAGTGGAGGGGGAGAGAGAGGGGGAGAGAGTGGAGGGGGGGAGAGAGAGGGAGAGAGTGGAGGGGGAGAGAGAGGGAGACAGTGGAGGGGGGAGAGAGTGGAGGGGGGAGAGAGTGGAGGGGGGAGAGAGTGGAGGGGGGAGAGAGGGGGAGAGCGTGGAGGGGGAGAGAGTGGAGGGGGAGAGAGAGAGGGAGAGAGTGGAGGAGGAGAGTATGGCGGCGAGGGAGAGCAGAGGAACGTCTGCCGCCTTGCGCTAGTCTCCCTATTCTGTGGCCTGGGGCTGCCGCTCGCACCGGAAGGCGTCCCTCCTCAATTGACCTCTCTCCCCCTCCCCTCCCCCCTCCCCCCACCCTTTGCGGACGCCTTGCGGCTGACGTCACGACGGATGGGGGCTGTTTCCGCGCCCGATCGATAAGAAATTGCGTATAGATATCGCCAGGGCAATGGCCTGTGCACTATTTGGGCGGATTAAAAAAAGCGTTATTGGGAATACATTGCGTGGCGATGAAGACTTGAATTTCGGAGGAGGAAGAAGTGCTCATTTGGTAGTACGTATTTTCATGACTACTTTCTAATTTAATTGAAACCGTGGCATTATTTTACCATTTTAAGATTTTTAATATTACTATTATTCCCCTTCAATTCGTGTCCCATTTGTGGGTGAGAAAAAAGCAACTGAAATTTAATTTTCGTATAAATCGAATTTTTCCGAATTCTAGTAGTAGTAGTAAGCAAAAGTAGTAACATTTATTTTTATATTTTCGAAAATCACACACGAAGCTATTGGGACACGTGTTTTATAACTTCGTTTCTTTCTAAAAACACCCTTGTATGTCTTCAGTGGTCGCTAGGTGAACCACACACGAAACAGATACCTGTGGATCTGGGTCCTCCTGCTTGCTTGTGCAATTCAAACGGTGTTTACCATAACGTCTCTTAGCAAGAAGCAAAGTTGGCTTGCTCTTTTGTAGTTCAATTAGTGGTGCTACAACAGCACATATGTTCTCGCATTATTTTTAACGGCTCCGCTATATTATACTATGCGATGGTGGCGGCGGCGATGGTGTAACGGTTAGCGTACTGGACTGTTGTACCCAAGTTGGCGGGCCCAAACCCGATCGAAGCCGTGGATTTTTAAGGGCGAAAAAATCCTTCATACGCCTTCCTTCGGAGGGGAAGTAAAGCCGGCTGTCCCATGTTAGTAGATTCACTTGCATGTAAAAGATCCTCAAGCCTAAATGACGCCTCTGAGCTAAATTCAAATCGCCTGTTTCTTGCCCAAGAAATACCTTCTTTCTCTGCTAAATGAAAGGAGCGTAGAGAAATTTGCGTGGTCAGACGGAAGAGCGGGCCTGATGGCCCGAGTCTCGCCACGTAAAATAAGGCAAATTCAATTCAATTCAATACTACTGCATTAATGTAGAAAATGTTTTCAACCTGCGTAAAAGATATTTTCGGCAACTCGGGTCCTCAGAGTTAACGCCGTCGGTCATATGACCAGGTTACGGAAGCCCCTAAGTCATGAACTCGGGCCGCCACGATAATACGTAATTGTCTTAACAGAATATTTCCAACACACAATTTTTGCAATTTTCGAAAATACGGTTTTTGCCGAAAAGATACGAGAGATGCGAGAAAAGATACTAAAAATACCAGTTTGCGGAAAATAGAACTAGCACTACATATTTCCCCCCCTCCATTGTTACATACGAGGACAAAATTAATAATAAATTTGGTGCGGCTTTTAAGAAAAAAATATTAGAAATCGCATAAATTTCAGGTTCGAATTACGCGAAATCTACTAGTTTAAAAAAATATATACATGAACTTTTTAAAGAGCTGATTTTTGCAACGGACTCACTGAGACGAACATCTCTATCTTCAATTTTACAGTATTAAAATGTTCACGCCATGCAATTTTCGAAACAAAACGGAATGATAAACAAAAAACGGACATCGCCATATTTTACCGTTCCTTATTACATGTAGGGAGAAAATGTATGTATGTATATATATATATATATATATATATATATATATATATATATATATATATATATATATATATATATGAACCGAATTTATTCGCTGTATTGTTACCAGGCTCAACTACAAGATTTTTGCCGAAATCCGTCATTTTCTGGTGCACAATTACAAAACATACTCCTCTTACGAAGTAAATGCCAGAAAGTAAAAAAAAAAGTATAAAAGGAAAAAGTATGGTAGTTGCATTGAAATTACCAAATTTGTCACTTTAATTTTAAAAGAAATATTTCATTTCATCCCTTTCTCTGTGTAATTTTCGGTATCTTCTATGAAAATAAACCATTCCTAATTTTGCTTGTTCCTTGAACATCTACAGTGACGTGACGTAAGTGTGTTGATGTAAACATGAACTAATATTGAAGGTATTTATTGAAATTGTGAAACATTTTTGAATAAATATCATCAAAGGTAGCCCTGTGCTGTTTTGTCTAAGTGCTGAACTTAAAGATAGATTTATAAGAAAATCAATTTAATTGTAATTTTAATTGATTTGTATAATTTTTATTTTCATTTTTTGACGTTTTGTTTACTGATGTCATACTAGCAATTATGAGAATGTTTAAAAAATTATATGATAATTTCACAATAGTGATGTTTAAATTGTATCTAAAAATTTTTTTATTGATGGAACCTCTTATAATGATATTCTTGCAGAACATTAAGATGCAGAACATCCTCCAAACGTTGTGCTGTACAATCATTTTTAAAGCGTATACTGAGAAACGTGAAGTTAAATAAATGTGCACCATGTATAATTAAATTGTACTTCAAGTTTATTTGGTTGCCAAGAGAAAAAATAAGGAACATTAAACATCAATGTAATTTCGTTTAATTTACTAGTACAGAAAGTGTCTGATAATTCAGATCAGTACTTTACATTATGCATAGTAATTGCATAAGCTATCCAATGTACTTCATCAACCTTCTCTGCATAAATTCGCATTATTCCTGTTGTTGGGAAACATTATGTGATTGTAGGATAAAATGATTCTGTGCAAACTACATTTGTGTTACTGACAAGTTAATGGTACACCCGTATTGGATAAATGGAAATAAAGGTGAGATTAGTTATGTTGTGGGTCTAATTTCAACTGCAATCAGATAGCTTTTGGCGGAGTACAATAGTCGCACGAACAAAATTACGTTGGTCGAGTCAGTCTGATTTAAATAAAACTTTAATGCTGCATCTAATTTTCTGACTTCATTAATTCATCCATGCAAATAACATTTCCAGGCATTTGCAATTGTCATTAATTTCGGTGTTTATTTCTATTGCTGACAGTGCTTCAGTGGAGTATCATGCTTCCAGGTGATTTTTCAGATCGTATAGTTTTGTAAACGTATGTGAAAATAATTCAGTTGACGAAGGTAAAATAATTTGGTGAGCTATATTTTTCCTAGTCGCTTCAATATTTCACATCCTTTCGATTTTCGGTTTTAATTTTCGGTTTTGTCATCAGTAATATTCATTTTTGCATCACTACTGGTATAAAGTTCAAAAGAATGCTTTGCAATTTTATGCCAGGTTTAGAGAACGGCAATAATGATTCGTTAGATGGTGAAAATTGAATTCGAAGAAAATGTGCAAGTTTTAATCAGTGTGGAATTCTCAACGAAGAAAACATTAAAAACGAGAAAGAGGTGGGGAAAGAATAGGAATGCAATTTAATCCTCCACTTCGTCTGCAATTTTCTACCTTGGACCACCAGCGTTGCTGACATAACAGAAGCAATTTCACGCAATTCCTTTCGTATTAATGTTATTACACCTCAAGCATTTTGAAATTCATCTTATGACCTTAGATTCTCCCCATTTATTTCAAAGTTTAGAGGAACTATTAAAAGCACAGTTATGCACAGTCAGACAAACAGACAGTCAGACAGTTCGACAAACAGACAGACAGACAGACAAACAGTTAGTCAGTCAGACAGACATACAGACAGACACTCAGACATACGTTTTTCTGTCATTCGAGTTTTCGGTGTTGATGACCCACGAAACATGTCAACAATACCCCATCTGAACTCCCACAATTGAAAGGTTTAGCTGCTAGCGTTACAGATGGATAGACTGAGAGACTTCTTGCCGCCATTCGATTTTTCGGTATCAAGGACCCACAAAACATGTGTTTTGGCTACACCGCGTGTTAGAGAATATTTTCCCTAAACTGAACAAGTGGTTTTATCCACTTTTTCGTTTCCAGGGCCCTGTAATAATTGTTTTACGACGAAAATTCGCCGTTTTTTCGCATTCCATAAGTTTCTCTTCTTTGTTCTCCGTCGCGAGAAATTAATAGCGGCTCATGGCGCCCGTCGCTCCGCCCGTCCACCGCCTGAGCCTCCGAGACTTGAGGCGCGCGACGGGACGCCATTTGAATGCGCGGCCGCTGATTCGCCCGGGCGCCCGCGCTCCCGAAGGGTTTCCCGGCGCGCTCAGGGCGCCCTCCACGGGGCACGCGCACGCGCACGGGCCCCTCGAGGGCGGTCTGGGACAGCGGGAGCGCCGCGACAGCGCCGGGCTCACTGGCGCCGTTCCAGGCCGAGAAAGAACGAGATAGTAGCGTTCGTAACACGCGCGCGAAACAGCTAATTCACGCCCGAGCGGAGATTGTCAAACAGACGAGTGTTGAATCTCCTGCGTATACTACTTTTGAAGACGCTTTGTGCGAAACGCAATGCGTCGAGAAAAATAATATGAATTAAATATCAAATAACTAGAAATACCTCACTTGTACAAAAGTAAATCTATTCCGGTTAGTGTCGTAACTCTATTGTTTGTAAATAATAAACAAAGACGTCGCCGAGACGGAAGACAGATGCGAATCGTTACAGATGCTTCGCACACGCTTAGCGATGAATCGCTCACCGTTAAAAATTAGCTGTTTCGCACACTGAAAACAAGAACGAGAAACATCGTTTCGCGCACGGCGTCTTAAAAAAGCACTCTCTAAGTACCCAGAGGTGAATTACTGCCTAATAATGCCCCTGATGGTTTTAAAGAAAATGTCATTAATATTTAATACTTTTACTGTTAATGTTTCAAATGCGAATGCTATAGATTCATTGTTATTTTGAATACAAATGTGCAATGATTCAATAATAGGGGGCCCCAACTTAGGCCCCCTTAATATATTAATTCGGCTCCGGAAGCATCGAATACTTCAGCGCTTATTTGCGCGCTTATTTTCTAGTTATGTATGGTGGTTACTTTAAAAACCACCAATGGTGCCCCTAGAAAAATACCAAATACATATTACATACTTAAAGAAACTACCATCGCCGATGTGAACTGTTTACTGCGGGTGAACTTAATTTTACTAATTTTGACATCGAACATCTTTCCGAACATAGTTTAGAGCTTTAAAACACAGCCGTTTGTCTTTGTGCATGCTCTTCCATGGGAAATTATTTCTCTTTAAAATGTTATCACAACTAATATTAACAATTAGCATTTGAAAATTAGAAGTGGTTTCTTTTGTGGAAGTGGACAGTGAACGGAGGAGACGAACGTTGAGCTTTGGGCGGTGAGGTCCACAACGTTTTCTCTTTATCCGTCAGTCATTGTCGACGCTTGCTCCTGAAGTGTCAGATCCGAAAAAATGCAGTATCAAATAAAAATGTTATTAACCAAAGTAATGTTAGTTGATCAAAAACATAGCAAGAAGACCCCTAAGTTGGAATACGCGCTTTCGTGAAGGAGATAAAAGAACAAGAAACTTAACGAAAGCAATTGTATTTTTATGTGAAAATTAAATGATATGAATCACATCCCCCCTCCCCGACATCCATTTCAATTTACACGATCTCAAGTTGAACTAGATCGATGAACTCTCATCGATAGTATACGAATTTAGGGGAAACGTTTTTTTGTTTAGACGCTCCTTTTGTTCAGAGGCCAATAGATGATGAATGGAAAGGAACGAGGTAGAATGACATGTTTAAACGTTTTCAGGCAAACAACAGTTTTTTTGAATCAGGGGTCCTCAAAATGCGTATTTCTGCGAAATCTTGGGATCTATTTTTTTGCAACATTACTTAAATGTCTTTGTACTTGTACGAGAAAGTAAAAATTAGGAAGTTTGTGTGTCCTGCTTTTCATTCGATTCACTTTTCAATCGATAAATTTCTTACATTTTTCTAAACTTATTTTTTTGTATTTAGCCATTAATGTACTATAAAGGGCAGTCGGCCTGGGCGCCGTTAGATTCCTGGGTCCCTAGTCCGTTACCCATCCAGGAAGCCACGATGTCGTAAATTCGCCTAAACTTCATGACTTCACGTAGTTAACAAATTCGATTTGCGACGACGGTTTTACGGTCATGGTCTTTCAGTATAACCATCCCAGCATTCGCCTGGCTGACCCAGGAAAAATCACGAAAACCTCGGTCAGGATTTCCGGCACGGGATTTGAACCCGGGCCGTCCGTGTGCGAAGCCAGCGCGCTACGTCGCTCCGTTCTCTGCTTATACATCTTAATGATTAGTTGATGTATCTGAGCTCGTCAGTTACTATGGCCACTAGTCCCATAAACGTAGTGCTTGTTTTCTCAGAGGATGGGCGGTGTTCATCCACGGCTAGATGGTGATATTCAGCTGACCTACACGTTGATTTGCGGTATTTTCCCGCTAGTATTCTGACCAGCGGGGCACCTCTACGATAAATCTTATCTTGGAGTAGTCATCAAGAAAGTTAAATAAATACAGTTATAGCGAACATCTGGGGACTAACATTTTTGGCTCGCTATATCAGAGGTTCACTATATTGGATGACGTCAAAATTAAATTGACCTTCTCCACAATGATTAATTTGATTAATATAGCAAACAACAATTTTATTATACAGGAAAATACATTTACAGCACCAAGTGAACATTTTAATACCTTTATTTGACTTTTAAAAATAAATTATTTGCAGTTGTTTGCTTCGTACATTTTCCATTAGCAATTTCTGTGTATCCTTCTCCTGAGTCGGTGCTCTCTCCATACTTGATTCTGCGTTGTCCACTGTCCTTAAGCATCGTAATGCTGTCTTGAACCCCTTCAATGCCCCTTGCACTGTTTGGACACCGACCCAGTATCCGAAAACCCTTTCACCTGCCTAATAGCATGCGAGTTCCTTTCGTTATTTCACAGGACATATTTCCTGCGTTTATTATTGCCGTGGTTCAAAGTTCGCTATAATCGAATCTTCTTCTGCTTATTTGTAATGTAAGTAAACGAGGCCAATGACTTAGGTTCACTATAACCGGATTCGACAGTCGTTGGAGCACTGTGCACGTAGCTTCCGCTGGCTGCGGGGGGGGGGGGGGGGAGGGCGCAGCTGGGGCGTGGGCGTCGGAGCGGAGCTGGGCGGCGGACGCGGCAGCAGCTGGCTAGCGCCCCCCCCCCCCCCCCCCCCCCCCGCGGCGGCGGCGCCCCGCTCAACGTTGCACTCAACGTTGCACTGCTGCTCGCTGGTTAATGCGCCTCTTCTCGGAGATAATGAGTACGTTTCTAGATTTTGACTTGTTCCCTAAGGAATAGAGAGAAAGTTTTGTAAAGCTGCGCGAAAAAACGACGAATGTTAGTCAGATAAACTCTTATTACAGGGCCCCAGTAACGAAAAAGTGCGTAAATCCAGTCGCTAATTGAGAAAAAAATTCCTCTACCACATGATGTAGCCAGACTCCATGTTTTGTGGGTCCTTGAGAGCGAAAAATCGAAGTTCAGCAAAACGTCTGTCCGTCCGTCCGTCCGTCTGTCCGTCTGTGAAAACGCTAGATGCTAAACCGTTTAAGCCGATTTTCTCCAAAATTGATACTTCCCAATCGACCTGTCTGATGTCGTGGCCCTTTGAATTAGAAACCGATATTTTAATTTTGGGGAATTCTTTACATGAAGCTCTTGAGTCATTTTCCAAATTAAAAAATCGTTTTTGGTTAAATTTTGTTGTTGGATAGTGAAAAGATTGTTTAAGAGAGTGATGCAGGTCTAATGTTTGTTAAAAACTCTAATTTT
>JAZDUA010001376.1:0-90641 GCA_038098605.1 Gryllus longicercus
AAACAGAAATTAATTTTAGATTGAATTACCGTAAATGCTCGCTCGGGCGTGCGAGCCCCTTAGCGGTCGTACTTTTTGCCGAAACCCCATCAAACGCACAGCCCGACCTCCTCTCTGCCGAATCGCAGCGCCTCTTTTTGTCCTTTTGGAGACACGGGAACGATCGAGCTTAATCGAGTTCACATATATCTACGTGATTAGAAACAACGGGATGGAAATCGTCTTTTAACAAACGGACCGTGTAATGAATAGCGGAACCCACATGTGAGTAGACGTAGCAATGTTGCTGCTAATTGATCGTAAATTTAAAATATAATAGAGAAGGAAAACCGTCCAAATTTTTCCTTTGGTGATTTTGCAAAAGAAAAATGATAAAATGTTCATAGTATCTTATTAAGGTTAATTGTAGTACAGGGGACAATTTTTAATATCACTAAATATTACAATGATGCTCTGAAAGAAATAATTGATATGACACTAGAAGGGTGTAAAGTGTACTCTTGTGTGTATCACACACACAATTTTTATTGAACGTCTTTATAAATTTTGGATTTCCCTACAATTGATTATTAGAGTTTTGAATAAACGTATCAGTATTCCGGAATAATTGTAGTATTCGATTCGTGTGGTAGGAGGCAAAGTACACTTTATTTTTTTTAATTCCACGGAATATTCAGAGGAGGTTTGAATTAAAATACGCCCGGAAATGTTTGATGTATGGGACAGAGCTGAGATTTTTATCGATACACTATCAGTACAAGATCATTTTGTGGACATTTGATATGCATTTTCGGCAGTGTTTATTTTTTTTTTTGTTGAATTCATCGGTAAAGCGAAACGCTGTGATGTGACGCCATTCTACAAACTCTGCAAGCTCGTTTTTTGGGTTAGTCAGCCAACAAACTTACTTTGTGAGAAGATAAACTGTACGGCGACATCAGCCAAACCGACCTACTTCCACCCTTTACGCTGGCTGGAGAGAGGCTGCTCTTGGAATTAGTACAAATGACGCAGCGAAAATTCATTTTAATAATCTAATTTCATGTAAGTTAGCGCGTGCCACCTCGCGCAACCAGAGAGAGAGAAAGAGAGAGAAAGAGAGAGGAAAGAGAGAAAGAGAGAGAAAGAGAGAGAAAGAGAGAGAAAGAGAGAGAAAGAGAGAGAAAGAGAGAGAAAGAGATAGAAAGAGAGAGAAAGAGAGAGAAAGAAAGAGAAAAAGAGAGAGAAGAGATAGAAAGAGAGAGAGAGCGAGAAAGAGAGAAAGAGATGGCGGTGGGAGAGAGAGAGAGAGGGAGACCGAATTCGGAGCACATTTTAAGGCACGTTTACTCTAACTCGTTTTAGCGACCCTGCGGTCAGGTTTTGCGCTGTCGGCGCGCTAATCTCCAAGAACAATACTAGTGAATCCCGGCGGCCAAAATAGTCTGTTTGCCGCAGCCGTAAACCTCGTTGAAAAGTGAGAAACCTGCATTGCGCTTGACCGGCGAGGAAGTAAAGAGACGCGTTGTGATCTGTTACGTAATACTCCGAAATGCTCAAAGTTCCCCAATAAATTCAGAATGCGCCTATTGACGAGTCAATATATATAGAAAACGCGGATAAGATGTTAATGAAGATTAATAAACGACTACCATTACTCCTACTCATATTACACCTACTCCTCCTACTACTTCTACTTCTACTCCTACTCCTACTCCTACTCCTACTCCTACTCCTACTCCTACTCCTACTCCTACTCCTACTCCTACTCCTACTCCTACTCCTACTCCTACTCCTACTCCTACTCTACTCCTACTCCTACTCCTACTCCTACTCCTACTCCTACTCCTACTCCTACTCCCTACTCCTCCTACTACTACTACACTCCTATGACTTCTACTCCTACTCTTCTACTCTTCATCCTCCTACTCCTACTACTACTACTACTCCTACTCCTACTACTACTACTACTACTACTACTATTACTACTACTACTACTACTACTACTACTACTACTACTACTCCTACTACTCCTACTCCTTCACCTCCTACACCTCCTACTCCTACTCCTCCTACTCCTATTCTATTCCTATTCCTACTCCTACTCCTATTCCTACTTCAACTCCTATTCCTACTTCAACTCCTATTCCTACTCCAACTCCTATTCATATTCCTACTCCTACTCCAACTCCTATTCCTACTCCTACTCCAACTCCTATTCCTACTCCCAACTCCAACTCCTACTCCAACTCCTATTCCTACTCCAACTCCTATTCCTGCTACTACTGCTACTACTACAACTACTACTCCTACTGCTGCTGCTGCTACTATGCTACTACCACTACAAGAGAGAGAGGGAGAAAGAGAGAGAAAGAGAGAGAAAAAGAGAAAGAAAGAAAAAAATGTGTATGCATGATCTCGCGGCTCCATTTATGCTTGTTGCAACCGTGCTGGCGGGGAAAAAGTGAATGATATAAATTTTATTGCATGACTCGTGTCAAATTCACCAATCCATAATGGGCTGTTTCTTAAACTGGAATTATTGGAGATCAAAGATGGAACAAATTACTTCAGCAATTGAATAAATGAACAAAACAGCACTCAAACTTTCTAATACAAATAATAATTACGCGTATTCTGTTAGGAGGTAATACAAAATATTGAAAAAGGTAATTTCAACGATTTCGAACGAGATTGACTCAAACCAAACGAATTATTAAAGCCTAAAGAAAAATCACCTGAATGAAATAACCTAACTCCCTCAAAACGTTATTATTTAGCAGAAAATTCAGGGACTCTGGAAGTGGAATAGAATTACGTGTTTGTTAGGGTGAGGAAATTGGGAATTGTGATCTCGAGGTTAATGGTAAGTGTACGTAAGTTAGTACAAAGCAATCGTCTTGTAATTAAAATATCACTAAAATCATCACTATAATACATTTTTTACATCAAATCCTATAGATTCACAATGCATTTTTCTAAATTAATTAATTTACTACACAAATACTCTTAGAGCATAAACACTACACTGCACCCATAGTGTCTAGCAATTCAATGGCGTGCTTGCTACTAGTGGAATATTTTGTTATTTTTGGAATAAGTCCCAAAGGTACAGTTGCTCACTGCATTTAGATATTTTTTGTGGCACACCTTGTACACTACCAAAAGTATGAATAATTAATAAGTACACTTTCGTTCATCATATACAAACGTTTTTTATAACCGAAAGTTTACCTCAAAAGGCTAGGTAAATGTAGGATGTAAACGTTTTAAATCGGGCTATCCACATATTGGCACGTTAAATTAAAAATACTAGCTGTGCTCGCGACTGGCGGTTATACGTTTGTATTGATTTGAATTTTTGAAAGGCGCAGATGTTTCTTCTTGAATAACAATTACGCACGCGGTTATTGATTGATTCATAAAAAATGTGCCCCTGTGTTGATATAATTAACTGTGAATATGTGTAAATAATTTAATTGCCTTTGGCAAGGCACCTTTTACTTCTTCAAAACTGAAATTTTAGATTATCAATGGACATTTGGCTTCTCCGTATATGCGAGTCGAATAAAATTTGCACAATAAAACACGGACAAATTGAATTACAAGGCGCAGTATGCATAAAAACAAAATTCGGGATGTAAAAAATTCAATTAAGATCATTATTTTATTCGGTTCACGTGTGTTTGACTACGAGGTGATTATTAACATCGCCTGATGCTACATTCTATATAATGGTTCCAAGTGCATGAAAATCTTTCTAATATTCGGTGTCAGTCGAACGACCGCGTTTTAGATATGTTCCATTTTGCGCAGGTCACACAATGGGTGTGATTAAAATGAATATTTTAATGCCTCCGCGGACGTAGCAGACTCAATGAATATTCATGAGGAAATAGGGAATGCAATGGCCCTCGAAAACCCCTGCGGGTGAATGCGCCCTATTTTTTCTGGACGTTCCTGTCAATACAGGGGCGTGAGGTGAACCCCCACACACATGGCCTTGGCGGGAACCGTGGTACGACAAAAGCTCCGGCGAAGTGCGTGTGTAATCTCATTACGCTCGTACATACGTACACAGAAACACAGCCTGCTTAAGTTGTGCTGCAAGTTTTAATGAAATCTCTAATGGAACGAGGCAAATGCATCTTCCTCCGGTAAATCACCGCACGCATTCTACAAGGGCTCGCCTGCGGCCGCTAAAATAGTTGATGTTCTCTAGAGAGCAGTGTTTTCCGTGCACATTCGTCAAACTTACTTAATAAAGCAAATTATAATTCTTCATTTTCTTATTTGATAGATTCGTATGATAAACACATCCAGTACATCCTCATCATTCTCTTCGTATCTCCGTCGTTTGTTTGCTTTCTCGCTATTTCGTAAGAAAAGAAAGTTTTGTCGTTAGTCGGAAAACGGTGAAATTTCAACAAGAAATCTCTTATTGCGGGCCCTGGTGACAAAAATGTTAATAAAGTTTATTAATATACACAGTAATTTACTTTCCCTAACACTTTGTGCAGTGGGAATCCACAGTCTGTGGGGTTCTTGCTACCAAAATAACAATTGACAGCACAAAATGTTGTGTGTCCTTACATCTGTCCTCTCTTCGTCTATCAGTCTGTCTGTGATCAACAATATCGTCTAAAACTATCAGATGATTTTCTCCAGCATTGATATTCCTTAATTACAATTTAAAGATATCAAGACCCTAAGATGAAAAAGATATTTAGATTTTGGAGAGTACGTATCACAAAGCCTGAATTAAATTTTCCAAATTATCTGAAAGAGGCTCCAAATTTATTGACTAACTTTGTTTTCGAGTGTTATAAATGAAGCTCAAAATAATGGCATAGGTCTCAGTTCTGTTGAAATATGTTCTTATTAAATAGATCTTGATCATAAAAAAATGTTCTTATAAACTAGACCTAGAAATTATGAGTATGAATATCTCTGAATTTTTTTAATTTTACACCTGCAAATGTTCAACTGTTTTGAACGTCTCGAAAACCTTCGAGGACGTTTCATAAAGGAAAAAACTCTATCATAAATATTATAGTTTTACAATGTTATGTTTTGTTTACAATTTTCGAAAATAAGAGTTAGTTGAAAATGTGACCAGTGCCATTTTTACCAATGTCCTTTGCTTTCCTGTCGGCTGCATAGTTTTCTAAAAATGTGTGCGCACATTAGAAAGTAGTAGTGTGTATGTACTTTGCCACAACAACTTTTTACGGGCCAAGGCTTACCAGAGGCGTTTCGGTCCCGTAGTATTGGGTTTAGGTGTACGTACGATTAGCGCGCAGGACATCCCTACGCCCGTATTTCTCATCAAGCCTGAGAAGTGAGCTTTCGCATAATCACACTTCATCAGATACTGGGACGTGCAAGGAAAACGCACACTATAATCTACCCCGAGCGAAAATCGAACCCCGGATCGCCGCATGGAAAGCCGAGCAATGAACCACCGAAAGGCGGAAAAGCTATCGTTATCTTTGTAAACAACAGAGCTCTCGCACCTTCAGGGCAGTTTGGCCTTCGATTGATTAATTATTATTGATTTTAGGCGCAACAAATAATCAAGTCGCTAGTCCCGTAAGTATAGTGCATGTTTGCCGGGGATGGCGAATGTTCTTCCCCCACTGGATGGCGAGATCCGGCGCCGACGTATCGTAGGCTAGCGGGGTACCCGAACCAGGTATCTCTCACAGCAGGGCATCGCCCCAGCCGCGACAAGCTCTACGCTTCCCACCGGTCTCTCGACATGCGCGGTAGTGTAGTGCATGTTAGCGTAAGTGTGTGTAACCCGGGGTGGATGCGAGGACGAGGAAGAGGAAGGAAAAATTGCGCGCAATCCTCGACTGGGTTGTTAGGTTACTGTTTCGCTATTTGCCAGGTATTTATAGGAAAAAAACACGAAAACTACCGATCTGCCGGACGCCGAGACCGAGAGTAGCCGACCGTTAGAATTCCCCTCCAGACGGCGAATTCGTCCTAGCTGACTAGCTTGCGTTGAAAATCCTGCCACCGTCGGGACTCGAGCCTAGGACCTCTCGGTCAGAGGGACTGCAGTGACATCAGATATGCCCTGAGACACCTCTCCCGGTTTAGCCCCTCGAGATAGCGAGGGCGTGGATATTAGGTCAAAGCTCGACGTTGCGTCTGACGCCGTTCACGTGGCACTTATCCTTAATCTTCCAGGCCTCTGCCTTTCCCAGCGGCCACAAAAGAACAGCTGTTACTTCCAGAGAGAACTTCGTCCTTTCCCACCGCAGGCCGAACACAGATGGGCAAAGCAGGTGGCATGGGGCTTTTCTTGTGAGCGTGTTCGTCAGTCGAAAATATCGCGTGTTTATCTCGTAAAACTTTTTTCCAACTCCAGACAGAGGGTTTATTTGGGGCGCTGCCCATGACACCTGTAGCAGACCTGTCACCGAAACGAAAGCGAAAGGAGGCTGTCTTAAGCCCTCTCAAAAATGGTGTGCGAAATTAAAGAGAAGCTAGTGAAAACTTAATTATATATTTTCGAGTCAAAGTAGTAAACCGAATTTTAATACAAAGGTTGAATTTCTAGGTTAAATTATATATTCTATGCTGATTAAAAACAATTATAAACTTGTATAGTATATCACCTTGGAAAGTATATCATGTATTTAAAATTAATGGTGACATTCTGGAATTTGGGTGTTTATTACCGTAAGGAAAATTTTTTTTAGGAAATAAAATAGTTTAATATGAGTATTTTACATGAGGATGTCTATGATTTTAATATAGTAAAACAAATCATATTTTTATTTAGCATTTTTATTGCTTTGCTATAGCTTTGTTTTGCAGTTCGTGTCATATGGTGAAACTAGCATATTCTTTGTAAGACATATTTAATTATCTAATATAAAAAAATGGAAAAATGGTTAATGCAAAGTGTCCATTTTAAACGTTACTAATTTTTTTTTTGCTTTACTTACCTAAGTAACTAAGTTGCTCTTAGGTATTTAGCATTGAACAATACACTCATTTCGTCATATCATATCTCATATCGATCTGCGAATGACGCTTGTAATTATTTGACACAATTGTACGATTTTCCACCTAATTGATTTCAAGAACAGGGCTGATATCAAAAGTTTTAATAACGGCCTTGACCATTATAATTTAGAACGAGTATAATGACATTTTTCAAACATGAAACAAAATGCCATAAACGTTACAATAAAATTACAACTTTATGGATGTATCTCATAAAGGAGGAGAATATGTCTTTCATAATTTTTGTATGCAAGGCACGAATAGAAACTTGAAAATACGCTGTTATTTCACAACAGTATAAAAATGTTGAAAGCGTTTTTCAGCTATAAAAGTTTCATTGCCGACTTTTTTGTATGTACTATTTTTGTTTCGTATCTGTCATGTTTACGTGAAAATCATTAAATATTTCTGGGAGGTGTATTGTCAGTTGAAATCTGAATTCTGATTAACTTTCCCCGCACGAATTCTCTCGTCACGTGCGGTCGTTTAGCACAATTGATTCGATTGTTTTCAAATTGCAAATACAAACACTCCTGTCGAACATTTGGAGCATTTAAAATTTAATAGCAGTGAATATATTTTAAGTGCTCCAGTCATTTTTGTCTACTGTCACCTGCACTGCATTAAACAGTTTAAGCGTGATTTTACAGTATACATTTTGTGCGTGATTTTACAGTATACATTTCAATTTATTTAAGTTACTTATTTATCATTAGAAATTTCGGAATTCTGTACGTACCAACGCCGCCAACATATGTCGTTTCGACCCATTGTATTTTCAGGTGGTTGGTGTACCAGAAACTAACAAGGAACTCTCGTAGCTTATGTCGAAACCTATCGTAATTTTATAGATACATGTGGTTATGATGACGATGATCAATAAGAACACGCTTGCTTCCCCTTTAGAGTCACCTTTAAGAACTTGTGGTGCTAAAAATAGCGAACACTTACTCGCTCGTATTTTCACGCGAAATTATGCAAAAAGCACTCAAATTTTCGAAAATCTGTACACGACCCTATTTCCAAAAATATCTTTAAGATACAGATTTCATTAAGGGAAAAATCTCTATCTTTAATATTTAGTTTTAGGAAGACGCCGGAAAAAGGTTGAACATTTCATTTGCAATTTTCGAAAAATCAGGGTTTTCAACGAACATGAGACCTGTAACCATCTCTTAAACGTCTTTCACACTATGCATCAACAAACTTTCACAAAAATCGATTAAGTATTTTTTTAAATGGAAAATGTCCAATGGCCTCATGTAAAGTACCCCCCCAAAATTGAAATAGCGGTTTAAAATTTAAGGGGCGGCGACATCACGGAATAGCCATATCAATTGAGGAATATCAATTTTGAAAAAAAATAGGCTGAACGGTTTAGCCGCTAGCGTACAGAACAGATATACAGAACGCGGACAGACAGACGATTTGCCGTCATTCAATTTTTCGGAATCAAGGACCCCACAAAAACATGGGTTTTGGCTACGCCACATGTTAGAGTATTTTTTCTAAATTAAGCAACTGGATTTATCCACTTTTTCTTTCCGAGGGCCGTGTAATAAGAGTGTTTTGGCCAAAAATGATTTTACTTGTTCAGCATTACATAACTTTCATAGATTAAAGGTCGAAAAATCCTGTTAATTTTCGGAATATTTTTCCAAAATTGCAACAAAGAAACAGAGGAATAATACAATATTTACTACAGGGCTTTTTCCTAAATTAATTTCTAAAAAAAGGTTTAAATTATGCATTATTTCCTTAAAATTAATTTGATTTTGCCTAATTTCTTTTTAAAGTTAAAGAAATTTATAATTTTTTTTTCACAAAAACAGCTGTTAATTTTTTCTTCAATTATTTCATGAATAGAGTAAAGGATGCTTAAAAATGGCACAGGCCTCATTTGTGTTGACATCTCTGAATTTTCCAAGATTGCGAATGTAAGAAATAATGTAAGAAAGTATGTGCTGCCGTAGCCTCTTTAGGTGAAATAACCTTTGAAAATTTATTTAATCTAATACTTATCTCGAATTACGATTCGAATGTCAAGGTAAGTTCCAAAACCAATGTTTGTTTTGAGTTTCACACGTGTCATGCCGAAGGAGGGCATACGTGAGAGATAAAGCGGAGTTCGGCAGAAGGTCCGGTCTGTGAGCGGGACGCTGGGAAGATCCCAGAGCGAAGCAGTATTCGTCTGAAAGGAACGGGAGAGAACCTCACGGAAATTAACTTCAGTAGGGCTCTGTCATCTTAAAGCCGAAACCTTTGAACTGTCCCGGGAGAAGGCTATTTGGAATGACAGCGTCGGCCAAAATAAATGGACATTACATCCCTCCACGTTGTACATATTTATTTCGTTGTCGAAGTACTCAGCATTTGATATTTCGGGAAGGTTATTTGAAGTAGTAGTGACATAAGTATCGGTTACTATTTGCCGCTATAATACGCACGTAGCGTGTAAGAGATGTCGTAATATGAAGTACAACTACAAAGTACGATTTCTTTTCCAACTGCAATTTCTACTCCTGAGAGAAAGATGAGGGGAATTTTAATAAAAAAAAACTCCCACCATATCGCCCACGAACAACGCGAGCTTCTTGCAATTTAAGTTGCTTTCTGTTTGGTAAAGTAAAATATTATAACTCTTCTTTTTCAAATAAAACATTATTCTTCTTCCAAAACTAACCTTGTTTTCTAAAAGTCTTTCTGCGTAGTAGAAATATCAAATAGCGTGTGATGCAATGTTGACAAAAACCATCACATCAGCCCAATTCAATTTCTTTCAAGATTTACGAATTACTTAGTAGTATACGAAAATTTAACAAATGGTTCTAGAAATGCTAATTAACTACTTAATATTTTAGGAGTACCATTTTTTTAAATGTGCATTTAATATGAAATACCGTTTTTATTTATTGGCATTACATTGTAATTAATTTGTTTAGACTGTTTAGAATATGAAATAAACCCAATCTTAAACTATTTTCGATTAAATGTTTGTTTTTAAGATTTAAAAACAATTTTTTTAAATAGCATTTATTTTAGTTTGTTTTTAACTTTGCAGCTGGAGGTTAATAGTAAATAGGAGGGTAAAAATGGTTTAGGGCTTTGAAAATGAAAAAAAAAATGAAATGAGGTTGACAAAAAAGTATGTAGTGATAATCTGACATAATAAATTATAAATTTCACAAGTTTCCTAGCGAAAGGAGCACACGGAATCTTCTTGCTCTGCTCCGAAAGCCAAAGTGGGACCACAGTGATCAGGACAAATATTTCACCCAATATCTGCCCGTCGATCTTCAAAAAACTTCCCAATACAGAAGATACATTCTGCATCATCGTTGTCTGGTACAGAAGATTGCATTAATTTCAACTTAAATGATACACTGGATAGGAAAGACCTTGTATTCGATATATTCTGACGTGCCATTTTGAAATCAGTAGCGCGTAAGTTAAACGTGAAGAACTGCAAAGCTACAAATTGAATGTATGCCTTATTTTAGGTGGCGAGACTCAGGCCATGAGGCCTGCTCTTCCGCTTGACCACGCTAATTTCGCTACGCTCCTTTCCACCTAGCAGAGAAAGGAGGTATTTCTTGAGCGAGAAACAGGCAATTTGAATTTAGCTCAGAAGCGTCATTTAGGCTTGAGGGATCCTTTTACATGCAAGTAAATCTATTAACATGGGACAGCCGGCTTTACTTCCCCTCCGAAGGAACGCGTACGAAGGATTTTTTCGCCGTTAAAAATCCACGGCTTCGATTGGACGGGATTGGACCCGCCAACTTGGGTATAACAGTCCGGTACGCTAACCATCGCCGCCGACATGCAAAGTGTAAATATTAAAGTAATAAAAAGCAACACATCTGTGTAAATTTTGGGAACTGAAAAGCCAATCTCCTTTAGAAGCAAGCTTGATGCACTGGGCAAGTGGGTGTCTGACGCGAGAGCATCACCAAGCATTCTCAAGTAGTTTATCACTGTTCCACTTAGCTGCAGCTCTTGACTGAGGAATACTCGTAATACTCGAACTTTTTCTATCTAAAATATTTTCTGCGAATGAACAATAAGGCTGTTAGAGAGATCTCTGTATGTGTATTGCCTGTTCTTGTGAAATATACCAATATTCGTGAAACGTCGTTTATATACACCTACTTATCATGTTTTGTTCTTAAGCAAAACATCAATAAATGTTATCTACCTGGTTTTCTATTTAATATACAAACAATTTTATCTCAAGGACGATATTAAACTTTTGCGGAGCGAGAATGGTTTTAAAATCTCCCGTTCCATTTCACTCTTTTCTTTCTCTATATGTGCTTGCTATGTTCTCTATACGTGCCATTAAAAATGTCAGTGATGGTACGTCACATACTTTCTCAGATTATTTTTAAATGCCACCCAATATTACAAAACTAAAAACTACAAAAACCTGCAAAAATGTTTCCAAACTGCAAAATGTTTTCGTAGTCACCAAAATTCAAACTCTTGGCATGTAGAGTTAACACGTCAGGCACACTATACCCACACCACCATCCGCATGGTTAAATTAACCTTTCCGACACTTGAAAATGTTGATCATTGACATTTGCAATTTTCAATAATTGAGGTATTTTTATTTACGTTCTTTCCGGGGCTCGTTTGAAAAAACAAATTTCATTCAGTTAAAATATCAGTTACCAATATCAAAAATTTTGCAATTCTAATATTTTGTTAGAAATGTTCGATCGTACAGATTGTCCCGAAAATGAGACTTGCGCCATTTTTGAAGCGTCCTTTGCTCTATCGGAAAATATATAATAAAAAAACATGTGGAGCGGCTTTAAGATTTTTCTTATGAACTGCATCATGCTATTTCATGAAAAATTTCGGAAAAAACACTTGTTTATTGTACATTACCTTCTTTATAAATCTATTCTTAGAACAGTTTTCATTAAAGAAAAAATTCTATCAATAATGTAATTTTGGCATGCTATTTATTTGCTATTTTCAAAAATATAGGACGTTTGCTAATAACTAGGTTGCACCATTTTTTAAACTCTACTTGTGCTGTTTTTGAGAAATTAATTGTTAAAAAGTGCCTATATTTCACATTAAATTACTCGAGAACAACTCAGTTTTCAAAAACATTCATGATCTCATTAAAGATCTGATTAAATTACATATTTTGTAAAGGAAAATATCGTACTTTTATATTATATTCGTAGTAATTCACCGAAATGATTTTGAACTTTTTCAATGCACGAAAATTCAGAACTTTCAATAAGAGTGAGATCAAAGCAAATTGAATGAGTCTTTTACCCTACACTAAAAAAGTTTTAAAAAAAATCGGAGGCACTTTATGAATTTTTTGAAAATGTTGAGGGTTTATTTAAAGCATTCAAAAAATTCAAAATATCGGTTTCGAACTTGCAGGGACTCGTGTTTGTCCAGATCGACAAGAGAATAGCAGAGAGGCAATTTTTCGTCAATCGATTTTTGGTATCAAGAACCCATTAATAGTGGATTCTGACTGCACAACGTGTTATAGAAATAAATTTACAACAAATAGGGAAAAATTTTATCCACACTTTGATTCCTGGGTCCCATAATATTAGTTTTTCATTATGAAGAACAGTCCCATAATATTAGTATTCACTATGATGATCATTCCATCACATTTTTAAAATTTTACACAGTAATTTTGCTTTCCCAGTGAAACAGGCCATACATTTTGTTCACAGATATAGAACTTTCAAGAAGATTCTGTGTGGTCAGAATTCGATTCGCATATAAGTGATCAATTTGTCTTGTGTATGGCGACAGGATCAAGTCTAGGGTTTGGCAATAAACTTTACCTTCATTGAAATGGAGATTAAAATTTGTTCGATTCTTACCCTGGTCCTGTATGATTATGCCCTTCAATAGCTTCATTTTAAGGTTAATTCATATAGTAGAAGGGTAGAGCTTCACTTAGTATAGATTCATTCGAATTAAATAATTGTCATAATTTGAAGAAAAAATAATGGAAATGAGGATGTCTCAGAACAAAAAGTACTATTTTTATACAACATTTACAAAACATGTTTAAGAAATGTTGAAGCTGATCAATAGTCAGTCACATACACTTGTAATAGTTTTGTGGTGTATAGACAAAGGGGCTTAAGTTACTTGGCGTGTACGGTACAGGAGAAAAGTGTGAATTTTAATATTCTTTCCAATATCATAAAATTGAATGTATGTTACAAATATATAATGTACAAATATTTGCATTTCTGTATATCTTATTGGGTCATTGTTCCAGGATGTTAGTCTCTTTGTCTACTGCTATACTATTTTAGAAACATTGAGTTTTTGTAAAAGCGTTTCCTACACCTTCTAAAGCAGAAATAATGTGCGGGATAATGGCGAAAGTATATAAACACACACGTTTCTTTCTTATCCTCTAAGGTAGAACGGTAAACAGAATAACGTGGAAAACATATTCAGCTCCCAATAACAGCAACAAAACGATGCATATTTCTCAGAGGAATTTTTCCATTGCTTTTTATCGTAGTATTCCTAAAGAGCAGAGCATCGAATTCTGATAAACCCTCCCACTTTTTTCTCTCAAGCTTTTTATAAATATAATATCGGGGCTGTAAAAAATAAATTATATATTGTGGCAGATAAGTTAGATAAGAGTTCTAAATTTTTCTCCAGTCTTTTCGTAAAGAATACTTTGGGTGATGAACACGAGAGGAAATTTATCGTAATCATTTTAATCTTCATACTTTAATAGTGGAGATCACTGGCAGAAAATCTAATTAAGATCTCAGGGAAAATATATCGGGAAATTCCCTATCACTGATCGAACAACAATGGAATGGAAAAGTTTGCAAACATATTTCAACATTTTTCTTAATGTGTTAAATTTAAGAATCTAGTATAGTGTATTCCTTTATTCTTCTATTGTTCATCGCTACGTACATTGAATTACATGATAATGTACTAGTAGACAAAGTGGTGTGTTGAAAAGTGTGGAGCAGTGTATAGTTAAGTAGTAAGAAAAAAGTTGATTACGAAGTTTTGGTGCACAGAAAGTGTGATACAGTAACTAAATTGTTTTTAAATTTCAGTTTTCAGTTTCCTTCGGTCTCGATTAGCTATTTGAACTTGTCACATATTTCTGCCTACTGCCATCTATCGCGGCCCATAGTAAATTTTTTCTACATTTTCCTAATTTTTCGGTTTCCTAATTGTAGATCGGAAATATTATTTTAATATTATTAAAGAACAGTAAAACCTCGTCCTAAATGGAAATTTTCTTGGAACAATTTGGGGCGTTTTGAAAAAACTCATACTTTTCTTTTTTTTTAAATTGCACATATTGCATGATAACTACTAAACTATTTAAAACAATGTGTATGCGCTTAACGAAAAAACTCGCTATGGAGGACACATTTTATTAGAAAGAAAAATCTCAATCTTCAATTTTGTAGTTGTAGGAAGACATACTTTTGAAAATTTCGAAAATTCAGAGTTAACCGCCATAATAGGACCTATATCATCATTATCAGCCTATGTTACTCTATTCTTAACGTACTACATGTTCTTAACGTATATACGCATGTTTAAAAAAACATTTTTTGGTATCACGGGACCCCAAAACGTGCATTTCCGTCGAAATCCCGAAATCTATTTTCCGCAGCATTACATAACTATCTCTATTCTACGTATATTACTCCGTATATACGTACGTGTACGAGAAAGTAAAAACCTGTAACGTTCACCAGCCAGTGAATTGGTTTCAAACAATCGACCTCACGTTCTCGCTCGCAACCCCTCTTACTTGCCCTAGCCGTTTGTTACTTTTATTTTGAGACATATTGGGTGTAGTATATGAGTTAGGTTTGGAATCCAGAGCTCAAGAAATAAAAAATGCACAGATTGCCTTTCTCTTCCGTAGTACTTCATGCAATGTGTAACTGTTTGATGTTAAATAATATTTAAAAATTAAAGTACCTACAATGATCCCTCAATTGGGGAACCGACCTTTTTTGCTCCATAGAAAACCACCAAAAACACTGAGAAATTGTATTGCTATAGTTTACAATCAACCCAAAATTATCATTTTTGACGGGAAGGGACTTTAAAACCGCAGTTTCTACAGCCACAGTGAAGCTATTTTTTTTTTTTTATTTATTTCTCGCACTTACTTCGTAAGACGAGAAAGTTATATAATCGTGCGCCCGAAAATGGCGAATTTTCGGAAGAAAAACTTATTGCGGGGTCCTGGGATACATTTTGTTGCAATGTATAGTGAATTATTTCCTCTAGCAGGTGGTGTAGCCAGAATCCATGTTATGTTTGTTCTTGATATCGAAAAATCAATTAACGGCAAAACATCTATGTCCGTCCGTCTATGTCTTTCCCCGGCCTATGGCCGTGTGTCTGTCTGTCTGTCTGTCGTTCTGTCTGTCTGTCTGTGGTCAACGAGTTTTCGGGTAATATTGTGCCAAATAAAGGCGATGTTTATTTCTTAACAATTGTTTCTCAAAGAACCCGCAACAATTTTTGTCTTTAAAATTTCCCCTCATATTTCCCCTCCTTTTCTTTTTTGACTAAATAAATCTAATTCTAAATTATTTGTGCATTAATAGCATTTTATTTTGCAATGTCTTTATATTATTGTATTATCGTTATTAACAAGTTTTTCACAACCAAAAGTTACATAACAAATACACATTAAAGGTTTACAAAGTTTCGAGAAGTTATTTTTTACTCTCCTTTAGGTATTGTCCTAAAATATATGTACATTAAAACGTCATGTTTGTTTATTCGTTGATAGAGCATTAACATGGAATGAGCAAATCTTGCCAATACCTCAAGATGTCTGAAAACCATTGTCGACACGCCCTAATGTTTCCAATGTTCATTATGTAACGGAGAGTAGTGAAATGTCTATAAAGTTGGTCATCAATACAATAATATATTTCGCAACCTCACAATACATATAAATAAAAAAATTCTCAACATGTGTAACAGAAAGGGACCTAATGTGTCTCACCTTTTATTTGCCCGCGTAACAAAAAAAAAATAACGTGTCTAGGTGTAATGGTTTGTGAATTAACTAATGTCAAGGAAACAAAAACGGAAATAATATTTAAAGACCGTCCTTTGGTCCGTTTATTATCTAGAAAAGAGCGCTTGCTTAATTGCACGGCAATGAATGCAACTATATTGGTGCTCTAATTCAATATTAGAGCCCTGTCGGAGGTAAATGTTTTTAAGAGACCCTTTTTTTTATTTCAAGAATCGATAATTCGTGCGACATAATTCTCTATGAGGTCAAAGCATCGAATTCTGATTCATCGTCCGCAAAATTTTCGGTGCAGGTTTTTTTTAAAACAAAATAATATATCGCGGCCATAAAAAGGTTAGTACATAACGTGGGCCGCAAAATTGGAAGCAGTGCGACGTAAAGAGACGCGCCAGTGTCGGCGTTGAACGCGCGAAGCACGGCGTGCAATTTTGTTCCCCTCCCCTCCCCTCTTCGCCCCCAATCCTTCCCCGCCCCACCCACGACGCCCCCCGTTCCACTTGGCCTTTCTCCATCGCCCCCGCACTCCCCGCCGCGTTCCCTTTGGACACACTTCACCTCGCCCTCCAACCATGCCTCTCCCCCTTTCCCTTCACAGCCACCATCTTCCCCTCCCCTCCTTCTCCTTTCCCCTCTCCACCCACCCCTTTCCCCTCTACGATGGACGTCATTCTTTCGTGGTTCTCCCTCTTCCCATTCCTCTTCAGTCTTCCCCTTCTACCTACCCCGCTCCTTTCCACCCCTTCCCACCCCACACATGTTCTTTCCCAATTCCACTTCTCCATTCACTCGCTACCTCTATTTTCCCCGTTCCCCGTTCCCTCCCGGCCACCATCCTCCGACAGTCCCACCACGTCCCTCTGAGCCTCACCGCGCCACACTCTTCCACCGAATGCGGCGCCACGCCACGCCTCATCTCTCCACGCACGCCAAATTGAAAATCGCCTTGGGAGTCCTTCATTTAAACGCAGGTCTGAGGCAGGCGGATTTTCATCTCTTAATAAAACAGAAAATAAATTTCGCGTTTACGAGGGTGCCTTCCCCTCACTTCCCCTTTGCCGTTTTGCGTTTAAGATAAATCTGTCAAAGAGCCAGCGCGAGCGGTGAGGAAACAGCATGGTTATGAGGTAATGAACGAGCGGGAAAGTCGCCGACGGTTGCAGATGGCACGAGCTCCCACAGAAATCCCTCTGATAGATCATTCTCCGGATGTCATATACCTAACGACCAAGATGCGATGACGACCGGTATTCAGTTCTAATATTAGGTGCGAAATGAAGCTTATGTTATCGTCCTTTACCTTTTCTGGTCACGGGGTACACTGACGATAACGGCCGTTTATGACCAATTGTATTAAATACATGTTGGCAGAAGATTATAAGATAAACTTGAATTTATTCGTCCGAACCGTGCTTTTTATCGTGTATGTACACAAATTTGTTTTGTTATTATATAAGCGAGAAACCTTGTGGAAGACATACGATTCAAGAAATTGCAATAAGAACATCTCGAAAATACATCAGGAAATTTGAGACAAAATGGTTTGTTGATAATTTCTAGCTGTTGCTGACCTCACTTGCCAAGCAGGTTTTATCTTTTTGTTTCCATTACATGCCGCATGTTGGTAAAATGTTAAAAACGGGTGTCTGGTGCAGTGGAATACAGTGCGTTAACTACCATTTGGCACAATCAGACAAACGTTTACGGCCAAATTTTCCTTCGGCAGAAGATTGACTTCCTGTGAACGATTCCTAACGCTCGGCACCGAGGGCTTGGATGCGACTCCAAATTCCTATGCTGCCGAAGCTAACTCAGATAGAGAATTGTTATTTGGACATCATGGATACTCTTGATGGAAAACGTGCGGTATAGGTGTAACTACTGCACTACAAATAAGACGTTGAATCCACGCCATACGTGGAAGCGGAATGTAGAAGCCGGCAAAGGCTTTGCCCTGCCGCCAAGAGAGAGTTTTAGACTACACCGAAAAAAAAACAACCGTTGGAGTATACCATTTCCATGATACTGTTACAAGGAAACTTGTTACAATATCATGAATCTGGTATACTCCAACGGTTCTTCTTTTTCGGTGTACGAATACTCTCTGGAAACGTCTTCGCTTCATAGGGGTGTATGGAATGTTTAACGTAATCTGATGATAGAAAATTATGCAAGTGTCAGTGCCCTTTGATTATCAATTTTCTAATAGTGTTTCCCTGACATTTTTCTGGAATCTCATTTTACCACTAGTTAGAAATTATTATTTGCTTCTGTTTTTAAGCACTTTACTTTGTGCAACATTTTAAAAATATTTTTTCGTTCTAGAAAATAATCCAAATAGTTCTGTAGAGGAATTCTTGAGAGGACTGTTACTGATAAATCTGTGGATTATATTCGCTTTCATGTAATGATTACCGATATAATAGAAAAGAACACAACAATAATTACCGTGTTCTCCCATTAACAAACAATTGAAAAAAGGGGAAACCAGAAAATATATTTAAATATGAGACATTTTCAGCAGAAATTCTGCATGAATGGCAGGCAGTTGAGTCAGTTTGAAATAGTACCAATAATTAGGTTAGCCAAATTTGATGGGTTTTGAACGGTGACGGTGATGAATTTGACGGTTTACTTTATTTCTGGTTTTACAAGAAAAGAATTACGGAAAGGTTAATCTTTAATTCTACATGCCGTATTGTGCCTAAAGATGTCTCTTTAACTGAACTACAGACGAAGATTAATTTCTTACATCTATCCAAACTGGTTGCAATTACCCGAGCAACCTCATAACTTGGTGAATGCTTTCTAATGTCTGCGGGGGATGTAAACTACCTTAATTTAAATCGTGACTTCTATATTAGTATACAATAAAATAATTCTGCATTTCGATTTCGAACTTGACAGTTAAGAGTAAACAGTCACGTTTTCCCACCGAGCACATCAACTTTTGAAGGCCTCCGCGCACCATTAAGTGCATTTTCTCCGTATTCGTGAGATCACCCCACAAAGTGAACTATTCTGTTCACTTTTTCCTCTTTCATTGAAAACATTCGTACAGTACGGACGCCAAAAAAAAAAATTACCCTCCTGAAGTTTGCATTTCCCTTTAAAAGCCATTCCCTGAAGGTAGCACGTGAAACAATAGAGCGCGGATGGACAGGGTGTGCGCTTGTGTGTCGACTGCGTCAAGGTCGCTGCTTTAAAGCCTGCTGGCGACGCCGCCGTGCCGCGCCGTGGTCGCGCGGGCGAGCGCGGGGAGATGAAAACCACGGCGCCTGCGAACGGTTTATTGAAGTGCCGCCGGGTTTTAGGCACCGGACCAGCAGGCGGCGAGGACGGCCATATCCTGTCGCTCGAGGCGGCGGCGGCGACGAAGTGGCCGAGGTGGGGAGGGTAATGGAGGTGTCTTGTGTTGAAAGAAGGCGAAGGAAGGGACACAGCCTTGGGGACGGCGATGGAAACTAGGACGTCTGTATTGAACCTCTGCAATATTGTGGAAGGTCGAAAACAGTCGAAGGAGTGGGTGTGGATTTAGAGACATATTCGCGGCTGAAACGAATTTCGCCTTCTTGTGATAGAGATGGTGATAAGCTTTGGATGCGTCAAGAATTCATCGTACAAATCAGGTACTTAGCAGCAATCCTGCTTGTGTGTACGTGCACACGGGGGTACCATCATTATTTTTGCTGTTGAGTTGTGCGAAGGATTGATTGCACTGCCATCGGGTTGTCGGTTTCGGATCTGTAGATGGATCCACATTCTGTCGCTGGAGGAGGCGCCGCCGACCTAGCAGTTGAGGTGGGGAGACCTATGGAAGTGGCCCGTGTTGAAAAGAGATGGCAGAGAAGGGACTGGGGTGATGAAAGCAGAGCGATCGACGGAAGAAACTAGAACTCCTATTAGCAAACGTGCGATTTTGGAAGGTCAGAAACAGTACAAGTTCTGAAAGAGAAGATATGAACATGTCACTGTCTAAAATAAATAACTCCGTCTGGTGAAAATCCATGCAATTCTTACCGCTCCCTCTAAGAATTCGTGAAATAATTCAGGTGTTCTTTTAATAATAACTAGCTGAATTCATGCGATTACATCGCAAAGAGGGAAGTTCTGTAGAAAAATTACGGCAGAAAATACTAGATATTCGTGAATATATATTATGTTTTATATTCAACAAGATAGTTACACGTATGTACTATGACCTTCCTGTCGGGAAGGTACATTAGATCTAACAAATGAATTATCTCAGTCGGGAATTTGAAGTGACAGTAATTTATATGTAAATTTAGGGGGATCAGGGACGTGGGATCTCTGCACTTATTATAATGTCTTTATTAATGGCGAGGCTCAGGCCATAGGGCCTGCTCTTCCGATTATTATATTAAAAGAAACTTTCAAATTAAATCCTTTTACAAATGTATACTATAATCTCTCTTAAATTCATGAAAGCACTTCACACAACATACACTGCACATAATAATTATTTCTGAAAGATAAATCTTACTACTACTACATATACACGTCCAGAATTCACACTAAGTTTCAGAGTTTTATACAGAAAACAAATGAAATCAATGTATAGCTTTAATACAATTGAAAGAAAACAAATTGATTTAGGTTCTTTCTTGACCTTAAAGTTTTATAATCTGATCTCTGGTATTTTTCCACATAATCACATTAAAAGAAGTAAATAAAAAATATAATGATGTAAATTCCACAAATATGTAGCCTAACATCACATTAATGAACACATTAATTAACATATGAAAGTAGTGGTCACGCACCGAATTCAGTTTGCAATAAATGTTACACTCATTTCCATTTCTAAAAAATGCAGAATTTGAGTAACATAATCAGTAAAAAAAAATCCTCTAATCTCACACTTCTCTTAACAATTCAATTTACGCAACTGTGAATTAAATTTTTGCTTCACCACAGCAGTAATCATTTAACACTTTTGTTTTCTTAAAAAAATGATTCGGGTTTCTTTAAATTTGAATTTTGTAAAACAATGTGAAATCTTATTGATCATTTCTTTACGTTAACGTGTCTCTGGTGAGAGTTTTGACGAATGAAATTTACACAGGAACGTTCTTACTTGGAAAACGCAATGGCGGGAGGAGAAATCTGAGGAATTCAAATCATAGTTCTCATAGCATGCCTCACGTCTGTGTCTTGAACTTCCTGTTCGTCGTTCTCTCTCCTTACACCAGCCCTCGCACGGTGAATGTGCCGAAACGTAATTCACTGCTTCGTACGTACTAGTACGCTGAGTACCCTAGACTATACAATATAAAAAACTGGAAGAAACAGAACACACAAGTAAAAGGTCCTAGTCTCAATTGGTTATACTTGCACACATCATTCCTTTCAACTTGCAACGTAATTTAAAAAAAGACAGTACAGAACTTCTAATACGTTAAATACTTTACAATTAATTCAAGTATGAATCATAAATTCAGTAAGCTCTGAGATTTTTTTAAAATTCTGTTTTTAAAATTACGCAAAGTTGTTATGAATTGTTTAAAAAATAATTCAGGTAGATAAGGGTTAATATCAAATATAATAATACTGATTACTCTATGTAGTAAAATGTACAATTTACAAACAATTTGGTACACTTTTAAAATAGTTCCTGGTCAGTGTGATGAATATCACCAGTATAGTGTTCAGATTAGTATAGTGTCTTGTTATACTTTGCCATTCTTTACAATGACATTATACTCGTTCTCTGACAGACGTGGGTACCATTCCCGAGCGCAGTGCGTTGTTGGAATTTGACAGTCGCGATTGCAGTTTCCTAGCTTCATTTGCTTCTTCGTGAACCCAAAATAATGAATTCGCCGCCAGCAGGGACGACGACAAAGGGAATTTTAAAGCGCGCTTGCGTGTGATTCATTTACAGCTTGTGAAGGCTTCATTTACAGCTCAAATGTTTTTAACAAATTGCATTGCGTCTGTTTCCGTAGACAACTACAGTGTTAAAAGGACTCGCCGACAGGGTGCTATGAGTGTGAACAGTGATCCACCCAACGCCTTCTATTCATCGTAATTAAGGCGGCCAAATTTTACGAAAAAATACTTAAAATGTATTATTAGAAATGGATTAATGTTTATTACTTGAGTATGTTATCAACGGTAGGTTCCTGAAAGTGAAACATTAAAATAAAATGGTTAGTTTTGACGATACTTTCATAATTTGCTCCATCCGTTTATTAAACAACTGTAAACATTAAACTCAGAACATGAATACATCAATGTTAGACGTAAATTAGTTAAAAGAGTAAATTACGTTAGGTTAAGTGTTTAACACGATCATGCATACCAATAACAAAATTCTTGCTCGTCAAAATGTTTCTCATAAATAAAATTTGAAGACGGTATTACGCAAACATCAAATATATATTGAATTGGGGCTTAATGAACTGGCGTAATGAACTTTGTTATTTTTACTTTCTCGCCATAATTCGTAAGAAGAGAAATTATTGTAATCGTGCGCTAGAAAATGGCTAATTTACAACAAGAAAACTCTTATTGCCGGGCCCTTTACACGAAAAAGAGGATAAATCATAATGATATGTATTGTAAATTATTTCTTCTGACACTTTTGCAGTCAAAATGTATGTTTTGTGAGTTCTTAGTACCGAAAAAGCGATTGACGGCAAAACGCCTGTCTGTCCGACCATCAAATCGTTCGTGTGACTGTCTGTCAGTTTGTCCGTTACTCCGTCTGTGGTCAGCGCTAGCCCTAAAACCGTTCATACCATTTTCTACAAAATTGATATTTCGCAATCAAGCTAAATGAACTGGAGGACCTGCGACTTTGAAACGAATATTTTGATTTGGGGTGTACTTTATATCAAGGATCAACATTTTCAAAATTGTCTCAAAAATGGCTCCAAATTCTTTTTAATTTTCGCCTTTTGATAGAGCAAAAGACACAAAATGGCGTAGGTAACATTTTTCGTTGAACTTTCTGAATGTTTGGAAATTTGTAAAAGTTAAAAATAATGCGAGACAGTGTGTGCTTTTTAGCTCCACTATTTGTTAAGTCTTTTTTCGATTTCAAAATTGGGTGGACATTTCTTCCCCACAATTGTATCAGCTTATTCATAACCCTTATTATTATCACTAGGATTGTATTCAAGGGTTTCTCAGCCGCATAAAAAGTTTCAAGTCCATCTCATTGTATAAATTTTACCAAACGTTTGTGACATCAATTGTCTTATTTGTTTAGAATGAAATAAAACGTGCTATCTGACGACATCGCTTTGTCGAACTTTGCTTTGTCTTTTGTTTTTCTCCTCTTCTTCGGATAACCAGGAGGGTAAAGACTCAAAAAAATTACTTCCAATAAATGAAAAGGGGATTGTTTTCCTTTTCGTCCTCCGTCAGTTTTTAAGCAACAATAGGATATTTTACTCCAGTGATCCAAAATTAATCGCCGATTGGGAGTGATGTGGCATATATGTTTTTGGAATAAGATCACATATTGTTTCTCGTTAGTACAATTATGTGAAATTTAACTAGTAATATTACTGTCCTTGTTTCTCGGAGTATAAATGAAATGATACGTAAGATAGCTGTATCAACTTATGCATACAAACACCTTCATCCTCAACCCCAGCCTTGAATTTTGCATTTGGTAATGTAATCAATGCGAATAGATCGATTTCCTGCCCCATTGATTTGTTTCGTAGAATGCGAAAATACGTGCGACTTGGTGATTGTTACACGTGACTTCATTCACTCGGAGCTGTCGCGCGAGTGGCGAGACACGCTGGTGCAGACTGCGCAGCGGATATTCCATTTCACAAATGAAAAAGGATGAGAGTCCCTACGGCGGTGGGGCGTCCGCAAGCGCAGAAGGCTCCCAGCTCTAAGGAGGAGAATATGCTTTGCGCAGCTGCAGAGAGAAACAATTTTACGAGACAGAAAACTCATACACAAGAGTGGAAAATAATGCAACCGAGAATCGTGTGCGGACAGATTCCGGAAAATGTGAAAATAATGAAATTAAAACATGAAAGAAATATATTGCTCTAAGAGATATGCGCTCACTTTATGGGGGACCGTTTGATACAAAGTCTCAAACAAAAGTATCTTACTTTTGTTTAATTCCTTTTTAATTATCCAAGGAAACGATGGAATATTTTGTCTTATAATTTTGTTGCACTCTGTTTACGATATTTGTAAAATTCACCAAACAATTACTGTTTTCAACATTTCTTAAGTATTTCCAATAGAGAAAATGTGGTCATGTATCGGTAGCATTACCACAAAAATATATATTTTTAATATTTGTAATTAATATTGTATTTCTTTAATAATTATTTATCTCGCTTTGCAAGAAATTTAGCTTTGCAAGAAATGGAGATGTCGCATTCTCATCCTAACATTTTAGCATAAATTAATTTTAATACCATACATTTTGCTCTCTACAAACAAGTTTCATTTTATTTTTTCATCATTACTTTCATTAAATATATACAAAAATGACGTTTGACAGTTTTATCAACACTCCACAAATGATAGTTCTGAAATATTCTTGTCAGAAAAACTCCTCAAACTATTTTTTGTAAATTCTATATGAAAAATGTTGAAATATGAATGAAGAATTATAAACAATGTGTTATTATTTGTTGATTGAGAAAAGCATAACATCATTGTAACACAGTGTCGATTTGATGCCCTAATGCATTAAAATTCTGAAAAGCATGCCATTGAATAAACAACATTTATATGAAGGATATATAACAATGGATTACAAACGAAATAAACTAATTTTAGCGAT
Organism: Gryllus longicercus; assembly: GCA_038098605.1. Classification (NCBI taxonomy): domain Eukaryota; kingdom Metazoa; phylum Arthropoda; class Insecta; order Orthoptera; family Gryllidae; genus Gryllus; species Gryllus longicercus. Next base: position 24,855 of record JAZDUA010001376.1, read on the forward strand.
GGTTTTTAACAAGAAATGTGTACATTATGCCTATTTCTTGGAAATTTATACACTATTTAATAAATTTGGATAATTTACCTTTCAGACCCTAAAGATGCACATGACGGGTCCTTATAAGCAATTTTGTGTCGGTATATTTACGCTTTGCAGTGTATTTTTGCCCCAGAAATAAATTCGTATAAAAATGAATTTTTTTAGAAACGTCAAACTTTAAAATGTAAACAAAAATATGACCATCACGATATTTTTCCAGTTCAAAAATCCTCTTTAAAATGAAAGGATACAAACCAATAAACCGGTTCAATTAAAAATAAGGGACCTTTACATTCACAGCTAATTGCACATCGGCGAAGTATTTAGTTTCTTGAAGAAGAAAAAAACGTGCACATCTTGTAACATGTCTGCCATAATCGAATCATTGTTTTATTTGTATATTTTTTTCTACAGGTATAGTTTCGAATAATGATCATTGAATAGTAGACACGTTAAATTTTGACACGGACATGACCGCTTTGCGTATTCCAGCAGTGTGAGGAAAATGATACACGGAATAATATTCGGCTTGGAGAACAATAGTTCTCTGTAGGCGCTAGGCCGTGACAATATTGCCGGGCAACGTCCCACGGATTTATTTATCCGAGGCCGTCATCGGCGTTAGAAAGGCGCGCGGCCGGGCGGCCGAGCGTCCGGTGGAGCTTTGAAAGAGCAATTCCATCGCTCGAATTCGAAAACCGTTTCTTTCCGGCAACATTCCGCTCTTTTCATTTCGCGATTTCAGCCGCGATAAAAAAAACAAAAACAAAAAAACATCGCACGTAAGGGACGGTTTTGGGCGCCTTGTCGGTTGTACAGGCAGACGGGGGAGGGCTGTGAATGCCGCTATTGCGTGTTTCTGGGCGAGCGAGGAGAGAAAGAGAGAGAGGGACCGAGAGAGGGAGAGAGAGAGAGGTGCAAGAGGAACACAGAAAGCGACAGGACGAGAGCGAGTGAGCAAGAGAGAATGTGGCAGGGAGGGAGGAAATGTGAATTACGCGATGAGAATGTGATGGGTGATGCAGAACGGGATGGGAAGGACCAATGAGAGAGTGGAGTGACGAGGCGTGTAGCGTGGCATGTGGCGTGGCGTGTGGCGTGGTTGAGGTGGTTGAAGTGGTTGAAGTGGTTGAAGTGGTTGAGGTGGTTGAGGTGGTTGAGGTGGTTGAGGTGGTTGAGGTGGTTGAGGTAGGACGTGGAGGGATGTGACGGGGTGGATTGAGAGGTGTTGGGGCGATTGACGCGGGACGTGGTGGTAGCAGCGTAGGGGCTAGGTGGCAAGAAGCAAATAGGGCGTGAAGGCTGGGGGTGAGGCAACGTTGGACCAAAAGACGGTATTGTACGGTTCTAGCCTGGCCAAATTTTTCGTATAATAACAAATGAACAATATAATGGCGAATTATTTATCAAATAAATGCAAAAAAGTGTCAAGAAGTATTTATAATTTTGACATGGAATAAAATCCCATTATCATTTTACCACATGCTGACGTTTCGTTGATTTATTGGACTGTCATCAACGCAATAATATAAATCTAAATATTGCACAATATTGCTATTGTGACCCGAATTAATTCTATACTCGCTGCTCTCATCACACTTGCTAATGGCGAATGCCTTCATGTTGTCTGTTGTGATAATAGACGTGCGTGTAGAGAGAGGCCTGGCAGGCCATAGCCGCACCGAAAATTTGGAAAAGGAAGTAATAGCCTCACGTAAGAAACATCTCTCTTCCGGAAATATGTTGAATTCCTGGTTTGCCCTTTGTCAATCTGACAATTTGGAGAATCGCTGATCGACATTTTGAATGATGCTCTGCGAGCCGTAACCTTGTAAAATGCATAATATAAATAAAATTACTTGTATTTATTAATTCCGTTGTTAACGTGGTTTCGATGGTGTAACGGTTAGCATATCAAGCTGTAATACCCAAGGGCGCTGTTTCAAACCCGATCAAGGCCGTGGATTTTTGAGGGCGAAAAAATCCTTCGTACGACTTCCTTCGGAGAGTAAAGTGAAGCCGGATGTGCCATGTAGTAGATTTACTGCATGTAAAGGATCCTCAAGCCTAAAAGCTGCCTCCAAGCTGAATTCAAATGGCCTGTTTCGTCACGCGAGTAAAACTTTCTTTCTCCGCTAGTTGGTGAAAGGAGCGTAGCAAAATTTGTGTAGTCAGGCGAAGAGTGGCATAATGGAATGTTTTGATTTAAGTCTCCTTGTGGTATGTTTTATTTATTTTGAAGTAAAATATTCCATGCGTAATTAAAATGTTGAACTGTAAAAGGGTCTCAGAAATGTAGTGGGCCCTCTTCATTTGTGCTGCGTACGCCTAGGGCTGTGATTTATAAAATCATCGCGGGAAAACAACGAACCATATTGATGTAAATGAAGGCTCTTGGGGGAAATGGCCACGAGACGCTCCGTCTCCCTAACCATATAACATTGCTGCTTGTTCTCAATTGCTGAACTTTCAGCCATTTATTGGTGGTCATTTCAATCCCTGAACGAGTTTCCTTCCTAAAGCGTTTTATTTGAAATAGTTTGGCGATAAAACTTCAATTAAGTAATAATTTTTTTTAAAAGAACCGCAAGCTGATTATTGCTGATTCCTTGTAATAATCTACATATCTTTGCATCGTATCATAATGATACCCACTTCAGCCATTTCAAGAAAATACGTTTCTGCACGTTTCTTTCGGGTAAATGAGTAAGTTTCGGGTAAGTTCAATGTCACAATCACAGAACAGCAAGAAATATAAATATGTTTCATCGGGTGTACTTCACAAATAAATGAATCATAAACATATAAAAAATATTTTATCTTTAAATTTTGGAGAAATTAATCATATTTTGAGATGATAAAGAACTGACAATGTAATCTACATGCACGCCTAGGTACGTGTAAATTTCAAAGCGCACACTTTACACTATAAGGAAAACGTATTACAGTTATATTGTCCCAAAGGGAGGGAGTATCTTTAGGCTCATAGAATTTCAGGTTTATATATTTTTAGAATGACAGTATTTTTATAAACTTTAGTAACTTACCTCAGGAAAACAGAAAGTCGAAGTAAATACAAAACCAAACATCGTATACTTATCTTTATGTCATGAAAACACGAAACCTCACATTATATAATGTCTACGTTCATTAATGTTTATTCAAAGGCTATAGCCGAAACGTAAGAATAATGGATGTCCGGTGCTCCTCAACTAGCGGAAACAAGCAGCAAATTAAATTTTCCTCTGGGCTAGCTCCTCCCTATCCATCTGCTGCCTCTCTGTGTCTAGGACGCTCATGATTGTCCCCGCGGTGTGTCTGTCCTCGTCCGCCGACCTGCTGCACTCGGCCGTCCTCGCTGCTGCTCCCTGCCGGCGGATTCCTCATTCCCGGTAACAATGTGCGCCCATTAAATCCTAAAATACCGGCGTATTACGATTCTTCCCCAGGCGCGTCCTCGGAGGCAACGTGTCTCCAGCCGGATTTCCCGCGGGACGCACAGGTTTTCTTTATAGGCGGGGAGGGGCGGGGAGGGGCGGGGGAAGGTAGGGGAGGTGGGAATGAGAGTGGCGCAGCCAAGGCAGCGACATTCCGGGCAGCGGGCGCCTCCGGGCAGACACTACCCTCCCCCCGCCTCGTGCTCCAACTTTCTCCCCTCCCGTTCCGCGTTCCAACGCGCCCCCCCCCCCCCGCGCCACGCCCACCCGCGCGATCCGACCCCGACGCCGCGCTCCCTCCGCCACCCCATCCCCTGCACCACGCCTTATTCCGTGTCACTCCTCCCCCCGCCCCGCCCCGCTCCGCCCCGCCCTCCCCGCCCTCCCCGCCCCACCCCGCCCCTTCCCACCCCGCTCCACCCCGCCCGGCGTCCAAAACATGCAATAGCAGCGTTCCGTCGTCGGCGCGAAGAACGCGTCGGCTGCCGTGGGGCGCGCTGCATCAACAACCAGGGCCCGAAAAAGCGACGCTGCCGGCCGGAAGTTCTTCCTCGCGTTCGCAAATGAGATTCTCTGTCTTTTGCGGCAGATCGCAAAGGGCCGAAACTCAATTACTTGACGTTCACCAAAAAGCGAAGGATATAGATGAGCACATTATTAACTTACCGTCTAGCCTAATACTTTCTATAACGCCACCTCCGGTAATGCAAACCGGGTGTCTCGGAATAAATACTACTAGATACGTTTGGGGCTTGTTAGGTGTGGAAGATAGCGGCTTATTGTCTGTAATATTAATATTACTAACATTAAGTAATATATTATAAAACACATATATCGATACGTAAGTTAATATTAAACGCGAGACCGTCTAAAAAAGAACGTTTTATCGACCGCACTCTATGCATCTGCTTTTAAAATAATTTTTCCCATTTTTTAGTCCTTTTGGCAATTTAGTTTTCAACAGATATCACTAGCCTAAATGGTGGCAACATCTGATTAATCTTACAACATAATTTATTGTATTTTCAAATTTAGTATTCCTTTTACTTCCTCGCATACTACGTACTTTTAAAGTTACGTTTAAGGTTTGTAAAGCAGCTTCTGAAAGCGCCGAATTTTCGTCAAAACTTTTATTCTGAAGTATCGAAAATGTAGATGAAATTTGTTGCTTTAAGCCTCAAAGTACTCCCTCAACCGCATTTAGTAAGAAAACTCGTTTTGCATATCCTTGATACCAAAAATTGGTTTCCGGCAAAACATCTGTCTGTTTCTTCGTCTGTCGGTATGTGCAAGAATATCACTGTTCAATCGCCGCAATCTTACATTGGCATTACAACTGTCATTCCCAAATTTGGTAATATATTGCGTTGACAAATGCCTTGACGGAAATAAATCATGTAAGTGATTATACCAGTTGTATGAAGTTTTTTATTAAATAGGTAAATCGGAACATTGGAATGAAGTAAGTATATTTAAAATATACTCCAAACTGACACGAAAATAATTTAATTTTCTAAGATTACGCCATAATGACGTACACAATAATGACGTTCTCTTGGCGAAGTATTTAACAACCTCGCCAGTAGAAAACTATAAACCAAATAAATACCCTAAAACAAGTACGTTACTGTCGTCCAGCTTCTAAAGGGAACGAAACGAACTTGTTCGACTTTTGTTAAACTATAAATGGTTCTGAGTTTGGTTGCACGTTTTTTATTATTGTTACAATTTTATATATTTTAATATAAGGAATCACTTAACTACTCTTCTATGTTTTTTAGGAATTTTTATTATGCCTTTTTTTAGGTATTTCGGCTTCTGATGCCAATTTTTTCCTTATTTATGCCACTTTCTCCCCTTTCCGTTGTTTCTTATTTTCTCCTGAATACAATCTCGTTCAAAATCCAAACGTACCTGTAAACCTGAACAATTCGAAGGTGCAGTCGCGATTTATTTTTGTCTGCAAGCGGAAGCTCCAGGCCTAGGGAGTGATAAAAATATTAATGAGAAAGTAACATGATACCAGTGAAGATTTTTGAATTCTTTCGTCGATTCCAACAGGTTTTGTTCGCTCACGAGATATTCCATCGTACAATTTGACTATAGCCTCCGATTCCTTTTGAAGCGAGGAGCACTGAGTGTGAAATATGATGCCGCACTTCCCAGCGCTGACGATTTTACAAGTGCGGAGAACGAAAGTATAGTCGCGTTTTCACTGCTGCGTTCAAGAGGGAGTCCGCAGTAGCTTTTCGTAGAGGTAGCGTCGGGGGTGAAAGAAATTCATACCGGGCGGTCATGTGAAGTCATGATTACAAAGCAAAGATCGGTTCATTTCGTGTAAGTACTGATGCAAATTTTAGTTTGGATGAAATTGGAATAGTTTTAGTTATTAGTTTTTTACATTAATTCCTGTCAAATTTTGATTTTCCAGAGTTTACATGCTGTTTCACACCTTTACTTTACCCAGATTAAAGATGTTTTTGCATGCTTATTTTCGTAAAATAAATTCCTTTTTATTCGTAAAATAAATGTCTACCGGGCTCTAATAATAACATAACTCAATTGAGGAATTCTGAGAATTAAGGGCCTATTTTCGGTTATCCAATATCTATGATAATTAACCAATAGCAAATCTTCATTATTAAACTTCGTGGATAATCCCTTTTTTTCGTTATTTTGATACGTATTGAGAATTTAACATAATTAACTAATTCATTAAATAGTATTAATTTAATAATTCCTGCGAAATATTTTAAAATAGGTTTTATTTCGAGCCTTTCTTATCCAGAATTAGGGTTTTAAACTATATTATAAATAAAGATACCAACATCACTAAATATTGTTGTACTGGATGGTTTACAAAAAAGAAAAAAAAACTTTCTTCAAATACATGTATAATGAAATCTCCCGAATTTGTAGATAGATAAGCTGTTAAAAGCAATGTTGCACTCTAGATTAGACCAATTGATCTGAGACTTTGTGGATATATGACGAACGATATGAAGGTTGATTTAAAATATTCTAGCAATAAACGGCGCGCAGCCCTTTTCTCCAGAAGGGTTCAGTTTTTCATGTTTTTACAAAATTTACAATGAGATTACTTCCAATACTCTCGAAAGAAAAATTGATATAGCACAATGCCGTGTATGCACCGCTTCCTCACCTGTAGATTAGAGGCAAATCTTTAATTTTCTCAAGAATATTTAAGTACACAAAACACATGGTAATTAGACGTGAAAAGATTGAAAGTGTATTTGGAATGCTATTACACAACAGAATACGGATTTTGAAGAGCTTGGGCCTTGTCTTGCAACAACAGAATATCTTTTGACAATCTATCTCCGCGTTCTCATTTGCAGAACCTAATGTCCAGATAGTTTGCCACTTCATCAATGGTCACTGATCGAATATTAAGAATAGGTGCATTAACTTTCTCACTATTGAGATTAGTAGTGGCTAACGCTGGGCATCTTGATATTTTCTCAGTTTGCGCGCTTGTGTGACTGCTTTTGAAAGATCAATTCACTGGTAAACTCTTTTCCAAGGAATATTATTGCACTCACACTGTGCTCAAAGAGTAAAGTTTCAGCATTTTGTAAATAGTTAGGTCACAAAAAACGGATTATGGAAACCAGTTTTTTGCCAACGAAGAGGGAGCAGCTATGTTCACATCGCAGCAAGTCAAGTCAGGGCATGCCGTACGCTGCAAGTTACCATTAGCAAAGTGAATGATGCCATCTTTACGTGCACACACTTGTACAGTCAGCCAACAGATGATTATAATTAAAGTGAAGATACTTATTAACTGGCTCTCGTAAAATGAAAATTCGTAATTATTATTCACCATAATGTTATGACCATAGCTTACGGAATTGTTTCAGTTTATCAAAAATTAAGATTTTTTATCGTAAAAGAAAATGTGGTGAAAATGTATCACTTTCCATGAGCCTGGAATAGCGGCGGAAGGTTTTAATTTTTTCGGTTACTGCGTGCTGAAAATTGTACCAATTGATTTACGCTTTAAAAAGCCACAAAACACTGCTGAGCTCGTAAAAGGAACAATTGCACCTCCATTGGGATGCCATGGTCGTAAGTTTGTTTATGAGAACCGATCTCATGTTGATTTCCCACCAGTACTCGCATTTGCAAATGTATCGAAACTGTATTGTCGTTGTATGTTTGTTGCTTAAAACGCTTGAGTTCTGTTAATACGTAAACATTGAATTGGTCAGCAAGATGTGTTAATATTTTTCTTGGTAAATATTATTTTACCTTGATTAGTTTGTCAGTGATATAACCGAAAATTTGTCAAAAATGATGAAGAACGCGAATACTTCTGTCGAGGAGCACAAAGTTTTAACCGTTGTGAAGACTGACTAAACGTCAGTTCATTAAAATTAAGATGCTGATCTTAAAAACAATTTATGTAACTTGTCCAATAACTTCAATTTTCAAATATTGCATTAAATTAGTTACTTAAAAATTTGATTTCTGACTCTAAAATATGATTATCATGCTTGATGCAGATAAATCATTTGCATTAAGATATGAACACATCGGAGTTGTTTTGTTTGAATGTTACGATAAACCCTCTTCAGAACCTAAGCTTAACGATGACTCCATGGGTTGATACTCTAGCAGTGACATCCCTCCAAAACTTTGCTGAATTTTCAAGAAGGAAAATTGAGATGTACGCGCGTTTAGAAACCAAGTATATTTGTACTCAAGCGGGAAATGCTTTAAATGCAGATAAATGTTTAAACAGGCGAAAAGACCCGCTGAATTCACCGTAACACACAACGCCACTTAAATTACCAGGAAAACACTTTAAGTGGGCAATGTATCGTGCCATCACCCCAGCAATTAATCTTCTCTTTGTTGTTTGAGTGCAATTTTTGTGAACCTGTCCCAAGCGGACTGGGAATAACAAATGTTTCGAATACGTATATCCATTATTCCGAAGGAAGAGGGAAGCCGTCCCACTCCAGTTTCACGAGACACACGAATTTCCACGCCACGCACGCAAATCACTGTTGAAGTACGCGCTGAAAAACTTTTATGCAGTTGTCGGATTCCCGAAATATTTCTTTTCACTGTCCTATTTTTTTCTTGTCCCCTCCCCTATTCTACCACCCTCCATTCCTCTCCCCCTCTCACTCTCTTTCCCTATTCTTACCTTTCTGTCTTCTTTGATTTTTTTCTCTCACTCTCTTACGGGTTTAACATCACCTCTTCGTTTCGATTTATCAGAAACGTGTTTACGCTTGTGGGCTGCCTCATATGATTTTCCTAGACACATTCTCTTTGTGAAGGCTCCTTCCGAAAACTGCTTTGTGAAAGTATCGATTGTGCCGTTGTGATATCCTGTTTACTTCTCAAACGGATGTGGGTAAAAAAGAAATGCATGAGCCTGGATACCGTCCAAACTGTTTGGGAAGAGTTATGTTAAAACGTTTGGAATTAATAGTTATGTGGATCATCACGTACTATCTGAAAATGCTGTTAAATTTTCAACTAGGTTGAATGCTACGTTAATTGAATTGATATATGTATACGTGTGAGAAAACTAATTTCAGCATTTTACACATAGAATACATTCATAGATCTGCGAGTCACATTCTCATTAATCGTGAGCAAAACGTTTCTGAATATTCCTCATTAACCTATTAACGTTGTTTTTGAAAATAAGTATCAATTGTGCTCTCATTTTACAGTGAATGTGAAAATGTAACAAAATAATATATTCTGAATTATCACAAATAGTAATTTTAAATCTTCAGATCTGAATAATATGAATTAATCCCTACCTTAATCACCTTTTATTTATGGAATACGATTGATTTTATTTCTCACATTTGTTGTTGTTTTCTGTTGTTGTTTTTTTTCATTAGTTGACTTCTCTTGAGCTATACTTCATTATGTCATTGCACAGAAAAGGCTATCCACAACTTATTTGATAAAAAAACATACAGTTTCTTATTTATATTACAGTTAATTATAACGTACTCAATTTCTACACCTCTAAGAATACCGAAACAACTTGAGAGTGAATGTCTGATGTACGTGTGAATGCCCAAAATATGCATAGGAGTTAATATTATATGAAACAAGAATTTATAAAAATGTTATAACTATATATATTTTTAAAACATTTGTACGAAACAACGTACAATGGGCATCGTGTTAAATAATTTCTTCATGCGAACATGATATGAGTTAAATTTTTAAGACGCTTACCAGAAAAAGTATCAAAGCTAGTTTCAACATTGACCCTTAAACAATCATCTCTTTTGATATATGACATGATTATTGTTTAAAATAACTTTCTGTTGTTACGTCAGAGCAACAAACATATTTTTAAAGGCTTTAGCTTTAGTCATTTGGAAATGGCTAGTATCAGTTAACGCATTCGTCGTGTATTTAATAAAAGTAAAGGGGAATTTCAAAACCAATATTGTATCTGGATTAACCCAAAATATTAGTGACAGCGTTCCTCATTTTGCAATAACCTAACAAGGACATGTCTGCTTTAAGTACTAAGAACGTTCTTCATCTCTGGCTTTGCTGATAAAATTTTATTAACCTACTTTTCAAGGTTCGAAACACCCCACGCTAACGTAATCACTGCGGCTGTCTCTCTGCCTTTCCACAAGAGACAATTTAATGATGTGTCCAATTTAATTGAAATATTTTGTAATAGGTTCATTCTCCTACACATTTCTTAAAAGGAATTTTAAGGTTTTCAAAACCTATTAAATTGAAACAGGAATCTTTTGGAATTACTCAACAACTTGTACTTAATTTCTTTGTAGATCACTCGAAACTGCAGCAGAAATTTAGTAATTCACTGAGACTACATTAATTACGTCTTATCTTATAACAATCTGAACTTACTGGACGTATTGCAATGTTGCCACTCACCACGAAACACATTATTGCCTGAGGAAAAAAAATCCAAATAATTTCTTCTGCCCTCTAAGTATGATTTCTTTAGATCCTTTGAGCACATTTTAGATAAGATATCAGGAATATTGTCGAAAAGTATTTCTTTATATTTTTGAGGGTTATTTAAAAAAATTAAGATTTGATGACAAAAGTGAAATTAAATGTTTGAAACCTTCTTTTAATTTCTGGAAATAAATCATGTACAGTTTTAATTTCATTTTCATTTCAGAAAAGCAATGCTTTCGAATTACAAAAGCAAAACTACATAAGAAAATCTTTGTATGCATAAACAGATATTAACACGTTGGAATCAAATTAAGACCATTTCAGATGGAATGTCTTCAATTGTTCAAAATATTGGGAAATATGTGAAAAGAGATACATTGAAAACTCTGATCTTTTTTCGCAGAAACTTTGCCGTGTGAGTTAGTGACTCTTTTTCAAGGAGCATCATTTTTAAAATTTGCCCTGTGTGTCAGTTACTTTGTTTGAAGGTTCATCGTTTCAACGTTGTCTTTCAAGCAATATCAAGAAATGTGGACACATAGCTAATTTTTGCATCAAACAAACGTGAGTGTTTCTAGCACAAATGGGTACATACGAAGTGGTAAAACACGTAGTTGCGCTTCAGCACATTGACGAATAAAAAGGATATATCCGGATAACGAGGTGAAAAGTGCCCCCAAACCAAATATTTAATCGCGATATTCATATAAATGACAGTAAAAAATGCTGTAGAGTCCAAAAACATCAACACTCTAGGTCAATGCGATATGTGTTTTTACGTTTTTTACGCTTTTGTTTGTCTGTATTAGGCTGAAAACATTGCAGTGACGGGGAAAATAGTTGAATTTGAAGGTATTTTTGTCAACCAATATTGACGTCAAATTTAAATAGAAAAAATAGTTGAAAATGATTTTCGACATAATAACGTTGGTGTACTGTTTTTTTATTTCCTAGAATGTGTCTCATAACATTCTATAACATATATTTTTTCAGTTTTTTAGGAATGTGGCGGTTTGCGAAACAAATTAAAACCAATTTTATCACTGTAAAAAATTGAAATTTCCCCCAAAATGTTTTTGAAAAAATACAACATACAAATGTGTAAAACGATATGAATTAGTGAATGTTACTTAAAGAGACATATTAGACTGCTACAGTAAAACTCTTTAGATCTCATATAATGATCACTTGAGTCTTGTGCAAATACGAGTGAGGATGATTTATTTTTTAGACTCATTCGTTTCCAAGGGCAAATTTACGATAATTCCGTAGTTTACATATTCACTGACCTACTCGAAGAGTGTTGATCCCATTCTTTCCCTTTCTTAATTTTTCAGTATCTAGATCTCATCAGCACAACTTCAGAGATACTGATTAATTCAGTTACAAAATGTCCTGAATGAAAATTCTGTAAAAAAAACAGACTGAAGCCGACAGGCATAAAGCAGTACTCTGGTGCAATAAAACTTCTACATGACATTTACCTTAACGTTCTACACTCGTTTCATAGCAGTGTATAAAACAAAAACAAAACAAAAACAGAATATCAGCACAATCCGCAACTCCCACTTTTACGCATGCGAATTTCAACACATATTCTCAGCAACTCACACGTTAGACACGTACTCATAATTGGTACCAACTCTCCATTCGCTTATCGCACTTGTTATTACACAATCTTCGCTTCAATAGGTGCAAGGCGAGGGTTGGTTTGGAGCTGTGAGATATATCACCTCTGTTAATCTCGCAGCCTCAACAACTCCGAGAGCTGCAGCCATTTGGAAATCGTCCAGCTCCGTTCCCCTCTCCTCCCCACCCGCACAGTTCTCTAGGGTTGCGCCTAGCTTCCCACAGCGATCTTAATTCTGAGACATCTATTCTCATTTACAGCTGGTGTGTTCGTCATTAACGTCAGTGGTAATGGCTATGGGCATGTGAAATCCAACAATCAGAACCATAGACTTTTTAGAAAAGAGGTAAGGTCTGAGGTGCTAAAGAGCACATGATCATATCTTGTCGTCTCACTGAAGTTCTCTGTGGTACTTAGGAGAAATTCATCATTAAAATTTTATGAAAATTCGAACTAATTTCTGGCATATTTCTCGTTCGAGGTCGGAAAATATGTTTTTTTTCTCCTTTATAGAAATGGCATCTTGGAAATGGATTTTCCATAAAGAAAATGGTACAAGCGTAAACGCTGTACGAACGAATTTCTAGTTTTGTCTTTTTATTAGTTATCACAATTAGGTTTTCCTTTTGTTGCTGACTGTCAAACGTTTCGCTTACTAATTTACCACAATTCCTCTCCTTAGGTGTTCTCCTTAGAATACTTTCGTTTAAGGCGTAGGTTTCGTCGGCCAAGATAAGCGAGCTTATTCCAGGGATTTTCTCAACTCACTTGTTTTCAGAGACCGTGCTCGTGAGACATTAATTGTAATTTTCTCCTATAACCCTACTCAGTTCCAATACATAAAAAGCTTTATCGCCACTCGTGCGTGGAAACTAGTTTTTATATTCATTGTGAATTGATTGGAGAGTGTTAATTTTTCGGAAACATACTGCAAAGACGTCATGGCTATTGAAAACAACTGCGTACTGCGAGGTGAACAAAAGGTGGGTCACCAGAATAAACATCGCTCTCTCCCCAATATTGGCAATGATTCTGGGAGTGTACACTTCTACACTTCTCTGAATTCGTTCTAAACTAGTTTCTCGCATTACGTCTAACTTCGAAAATTCAATTTCCCATTCATCAATTTTCGAAAATTCAGAGACTTCAATGAAAATTACGCCTACGCCATTTTTTAAAGTGTTCGTTGTTGTATCCTTGAGGAAAAAATTAAAGAAAACCTCTAGAACCGTTTTAAAGAAAGTATATTAATTGCATTAATTTCAATAGAAAATGTACGCGAAAACATATCTCTTTTTCAAAATATTGTACATTATCTGTAAAGTGCGATTTTTTTCATAATAGATTTTATTCAAGGAGAAGTCTTTATCAAAATATGGTCATTTTAGAATGTTAATTGTTTGCAAATTCCAAAAATAGGGAGAGCTTGTCGAAAATGGAACTAGCATAACTTTCTTTACTCATTTTTGCTACATACGAGGAAAATATTTTAAGAAAAAATACGGTTTTGAGAAAATGAATATTTAAAAATTATCAGTTTTGTCCAAAATTATGTGAATGCTACTCACACGATTTTAAAATTGTACTGTATTGTATGACATTTTTTCAAGATCTGTCTTTCAAGAGCCGATTTGCTTATAGAAGGATCTATTTTCAATATTATAGTTGTAAAACGACAAAATTTTTAAACGTTTTTAAATTTTCGAAAATTCAGAGATTTCAACGGAAATGAAATCTGCTCCATGTTTTTAAGTGTTCTCTACGCTAGACTGGGACAACGTATAATAAAAAATACTTTCCATTTTTGAGAAACTTTTGAAAATGTTGAGGCTTCATATTAAGTAATCCCAAAAATAAATGAAATGCCTTTCAAACTCGCAGGGCTTCAAGTTCGTTGAAATCAATTCTACGAATATCAGTTTTGAAGAAAATCGTCTAAACGATTTAGGGCCTCGACCACACACTGCCAGACAGAGCATTTGTCGTTAATTGATTTATCGTTATCAAGGACCCACAAAACGTGGATTATGAGTACACATTGAGTAAGGGCTAGTAATTTACTACATAGAGAAGTAAGATGTATCCATTTTTTCGTTATCAGGACCCGACAATGGCTTTTTATTCTGAAGAATCACTGACATCGCACAATTACAATATTTTATCTTTACTAAGTACTTAGTAAGGTGAGAAGGTAAAAATAATGTATACACCTCGTACAAATGTGTCTTTGGGGTACGCACTAACTTCAAAATGAAGGACTTAGCTCTTATCATTGCCTTCTCCGTCAATATTCTTTTTGCACTTCACACACCGTCTGTAGTAGAAACATAAATAATTATTCATAAATCGTTGTTCTTTTTACCTTCTTGTATATATCCACTCGACGATTGATGCAGTTCTTTCCTGAAACACTACTTGATATATCGTCACTGTCTCCTAGGGCGCCATCGCCCGTTTTCTGCTTCAACATCTTCCGCGCTGGAATCTGCAAGCGTTTCTGCCGCATCATTTTCCTACAAGCACGCACTATTCCCTCTTACGGCCCTGGCGTCACGCTCATATGCCTCACCCGCTTTCTCGCGCCTCTCGACTTTCCGTCGCGTTTCCTGCGACTCTCGCTCGCGTGGGGTCGGCCGCCCCTATCTCCCGCGCGGGGAACCACATTGCAGCTCCCGTTGCGACGCCGATCCCTTTCCGTCCTCCCCATTACCTTCGAGTTTCTTTCGCCATTCACCGCGTCATTGCCTCCCACGCCACTCGCTCACCCCCGCCCCCGCGACGATGCGAGCCTCTCTCGCGCCATCGAAGACGCGGCGCCGCCACGCCGCCACGCCGCCACGCCGCCACGCCGTCACGCCGCCACGCCGTCACGCCGCCACGCCGCCACGCCGTCACGCCGCCACGCCGCCACGCCGCCACGCCGCCACGCCGTCACGCCGCCACGCCGCCACGCCGTCACGCCGTCACGCCGCCACGCCGCCACGCCGTCACGCCGCCACGCCGCCACGCCGTCACGCCGCCACGCCGCCACGCCGTCACGCCGCCACGCCGCCACGCAGTCACGCCGCCCCGCCGCCACGCCGCCACGCCGCCACGCCGCCACGCCGCCACGCCGCCACGCAGTCACGCCGCCAACCGCCACGCCGTCACGCCGCCACGCCGCCAACCGCCACGCCGTCACGCCGCCACGCCGTCACGCCGCCACGCCGTCACGCCGCCACGCCGCCACGCCGCCACGCCGCCACACCGCCACGCCGCCACGCCGCCACGCCGCCACGCCGTCACGCCGCCACGCCGCCACGCCGCCACGCCGCCACGCCGTCACGCCGCCACGCCGCCACGCCGTCACGCCGCCACGCCGTCACGCCGCCACGCCGCCACGCCGTCACGCCGCCACGCCGCCACGCCGCCACGCCGTCACGCCGCCACGCCGCCACGCCGTCACGCCGCCACGCCGTCACGCCGCCACGCCGCCACGCCGTCACGCCGCCACGCCGCCACGCCGCCACGCCGTCACGCCGCCACGCCGCCACGCAGTCACGCCGCCACGCCGCCACGCCGCCACGCAGTCACGCCGCCACGCCGCCACGCAGTCACGCCGCCAACCGCCACGCCGTCACGCCGCCACGCCGCCAACCGCCACGCCGTCACGCCGCCACGCCGTCACGCCGCCACGCCGTCACGCCGCCACGCCGCCACGCCGCCACGCCGCCACGCCCGGCTACGAAAGGCAGTGGGGCGCGGCACAGCCTCGCCAAGGGCGGCTCGCTTGTCATACATTGGTTGGTGGATACTGGCGCGTGAATTGCTAGCGTCATTAGTCCCATAAATATAGTGCATGCTTTTTTATCGCGGGAAGTGGCGGTGATCTTTCCCCGCTAAATGGCGAGATCCGACGCCGTCTTACCCTTCGGCTTGCGGGGTTATCTCTTACAGATACAATTATCTCCCACCAGCCGGGCACCGCAGCCGGGAGAAGCCATATGCTGCCGACATGTGTGGTAGTGTGTGTCATGTAAGTGTGTATAGTAACGAGTGAGGATAGGGCAAGGAAGGAAAAGAAGAAAAGATCGCGCGGTCCGTAGCCCGTTTCTTAGGGTACTGTTCCTGAATCCAGACAGCGACTGAACTGGATCTGGCTCTGAAACTGAAATTCTGCCACCGTCGGGCCTCCGACCCTAGGACCTCCTGGTCATATAATGCTGGGGATGGAGCAGAGCTCTAGGGCAGGATCGTGGGGGCGGAGGGAGCGGAGGCGGAGGCCGGGGATGGCGTCCGTCGCCGGTGCTCCCCAGGCGACGAGATTTGCGTCTTCTTTCGCTAGGGAGCGACGGGCTTCGCAGCTCCTCTTCTCAGAGAAGTGGGTCTCTAGCAGGCGACTCGCAGTGAGGAGACTAGTGGAAGTATTTTCTAGACTGCGCCACTCCCACAAGTCCCGCACGGAGAGAATCAACCGCAAAATCTCTCCTTGACAAAATGTCACTCTGTAACGTTACCATTGTTGAATACGATGCGCACATAAGAAGATGAGCTGGCTTAAAATGAAAGGAAAGTAAGCAATGCTCTGTAAGCAATTCTTGCGAGTGCTTTATATTAAAGTGTAACCGGATTTATGAAAACTGATGGGAAGGAACGTATAAATTCAATAATGGTAGCACTCTGCTTACATTGTAGTTTATCGTCCATTTTTTAGCAATCTATCGAGCAAATGCTGATACAATCCATCGATTAGGTACTTTTCAGCAGATATCGCACTTTTCTCCCTTGAAATTTATATAATCTTCATTAACACTATTTTTTTATTATTTCTATTAACTTCATTCAGTAGCTGCCATTATCACGTTGTGTGTTAGTATTGTATGAGGGTTTATATTATATATCGACTACGTAAGATTTTTAATTAAAATATTACGGGTTTATTTTGTCTTTAAAACCCTATTCTATCCTTCTATATGAGACATCAGTTACATTGATCAGATATAATACTGTCGTTAAAATTCATTTAATTTCATTAGGATTTATTAGTCTTTGTTGAACTCTTTTTCCAGTTGTACGTATGTTTCAGATATTCCTATATTGAGGAATTTTCGTGACGCATTTATTCAATAAGTGCATTATTTCTAAGCGAGGAATCGAATATGATATCTTCTATTCCGTCTCTTCTCAGCGTTGAGTTTACCATTGTAAAAATAATGCTGTCTTCATCCTTCTGACCAGTTGCGATGTCTTAAATAGACTATCTGAAGTGGAAATTTTAAAAAATTCCTATGTTTCTGCAGTGTTAGTTGAAATGAAATATACTATTATTGATTCCATGAGATATTTTTCCTTCTCTGGTTTTTGTTTCTTTTTATTTAAGACGATCCCTGCTTTATTGAGCTGGAGGGACTGTGCACTCAACATTGTGCGGTCACAGAGATAACACAAAGTACGCGTATGTTTCCTTTACGTTTTGTTCCTTGTAGAACTATTTTCTTCCCGCATCGACCTGAAAATATAAAATAAATTTGCATTATTAGTGAACTTACCTCTTCTGGTTCAAAAGTCTCAAAGAATTTTAATATTTTTTAAAACTTTTTTGCATACTGCGAACGTAGAATAGAGAAAATATTACAATGTTGCTGAAAAATCTGCAATTTTTCACAGAGTAACGCCTGCCGGACCCTGGTAACACGAAAGTGGATAAATCTTGTTTATCCACTTTTCATATTATATCTCCCTCTCTCTCTATCTATGTATATACACACACACACACACACACACACACACACACACACACATATATATATATATATATATATATATATATATATATATATATGTACACAATATATATATATTCTTTCTCTATATGTATATATTCCTATTTATACATACATTTATGTAGGAAACTATTCCTCTAACACGTTATGTAATCAGAATCCACGTTTTGTGGGTTCTGGTTACATAACCAGAATTGGTTTGCTGCAAAATGTCTGTCCGTCCGCCCTTCCGTATGTGAACAACGCTAGCTGCTAAACTGTCCGTAGAAAATTCAACAAAATTGATATCTATTGATCGATATGACTGATGTCGTGGTCCCTTTACATTAAAATGGATGTTTTGATTTTAGGGAGTACTTTACATCAAGCCTCAATATTTTCAATTTTTGTATAGAAAATTGCTTAAAATTGTTCCCTAAATCTTTTCCTCGGATAGAGCAAATGGCTTTAAAGGAATTGCCGTCGATCGCGTGTACGTTTAACGCTGCATTTTCGAAAATTGATAATAGGGTAATAGGGTTTTAAAAATCCTGTTGTTTTGAGAGGTGTTTGTGTGACGTTGCTGAATGCTGGGGTGCATTTGTTTCTCTCTCTGTATTTCCAACGTTGGTGACTATTCTGCAATATTAATAATTTAAGACTGGTGTTATGAAGCAGCAAAAGCAGCTCATGAATAGGGAGTCACATTAAGAATACCACTAAAACATTTTCCTTACCTGGCGTTACAGTTCGAGTCTTGAGTTAAGACAAACTCTCAGTACGAGGAACAGTTTTCTGTCAAAACTGTTTTCTGCCGAACAGTTTCGAGTTCGTTTATCGTAGTCAATATATTATTATAATATCAATATCATTATAAATATATAACAAACATGAGTGAGGTAATTGTTTCAAACTGATAAAAAATATATTACATGATTTCTATTCAGTTCCAACTTTTTGTATTTAAGAATATATTGTGGAATAATTAACCTCATCCTAAACAAAAAAAAAACACAAATATAAAAAGATTCTGAAGAGCTTTGAAAAGTTGGCCCTTAAAGTTGTTTGTGTCTTTGAGATCCCAATCTTCTTATAAATAAAATAGTGCGATGTCAAGACTTCACGGACAGAATGAACCATGCAGCATGAGCAGTCGCGTGATGGTGAATCTTAGCATCTTCTTGGTTACACTGACATGTTCTTTATTGCTTGCAACAACACTGTGGACATATGATTTTGTCTGAATCTTATATGTTTACAAGTAAAATTATTAGGTGTATGCTCCTCCATAACAGGACAGAGAATGCAGCTGACGGTCATTACTACTACTGCAATGCTAACACATTTTTTTTTATGGAAATGTTTCTTTAGCACGAAGTCTCCTCAAATTACCCATCTGACCATCCAAAAAGTCGTGTAGTTCTACATTTTTAATATGCTATTAGAACACTTGTCTGTAATAATAACCTAGTTTGCAACTTTAAAAGACCTCTAAAAGCTGCGCAATATTAAAAAATCGCGAAATATTTGCTCTTGTTAAGGTTTCTTTCAATATCCCTAAACGTATTCGCCCTAAAAAGGTATTATTTCAATTTTTAATGGTCATTAAATTTTCTACAATTAATGCCGAAGTGTACGAGCAAAAATTTCCGAAAAAGCACTATTCAAATATTGGTCAGTTTAAAAAAAATTGTTGTGCATCTTTCCAATTATAGAGAAAAGTTCTCATTTCACGAGGAAAGTGACTAGTAATGAATTGGTAGAGCATTTATTGAACTTTAATTTGTGTTCAAGAGCAAGGCAGTAGACTCAACAGTTGTCTCGAAAATGGCATCGGACGCTTAAGTGAAAAATTGAATACCACTGCCGTATTTTGTCGCGTTACAAAGACGGCTTTACCTTCTAACCAGAGAGACTCCATCAAATTCTCGTTTCCTGCGGATTCAGTTGCGATCTATTATCCCGCAACAAAGTGTACCTTCCTTGGGAGATCGTCTGGTGGCAATGAACGGACGGCGTGCGCCATCTGGACTCCTTTCACTGACCACCAACCACCCCAGCGTACACCCCGCACCAGCCCCCTGCACTGCACAGCGGGCGAAAATCAACTGAAATGTGTGCATCGTGTTTCACATGCAGGTGTTAGAGCAACGCGTATGCAATTTTGTCACAGGTGAACCCCTCCATATACATGTGTGTATATAAGTGTGTGTGAATAATCAAATAGTAATACATTGCGTGCTTGTCATTTCGGGAGCACGTGATTTGAACATTTACAGTTCGTATTGTCGTTTGGAAGATTATCCTGGCACCCCGATCCAGCAAGAGCACAGAGGCACAGTCATTATGAGTAGATTCAGAAAAGGGTAATCCGACTAAATTTGGTCGCTACCTGAATTTCAACGCAGATGTGCAACCTAGCGTTCACTTCGACGTACATTGTACCGTCGTGGAAATTTGTGGTATACCGAAAAAATGGTCAATGACAAAACGTGAGTCTTCGTCTCTGGCCCACGCTTAAACCGTTCAAACTATTTTCTCCATAATTCCTGATCGGGCTGGCCGAACTCAAGACCCTACGCGTTTGAAACGCATATTTTGAGTTTTGGTGGTATTTTATGTAGAACCTTAACAACATTCTCATTTTTAATAAAGCGCTTGTAATGTTGTTATAAATTGTTTTCCGCGGATAAAGGAAAGGATGCTTATGAAGTGACGTAGGTCTCATTTTTGTTTAACTTTCTGAACTTTTGAAAACGACAAAAGTTGGAAATAATGTGAGAAAGTACGTGCTGATGTAGCATTACTAGTTTATTCTGCGCGCTTTGTCCCCATTTTAGTTCATTGCGCCGCCGCCAGCAGCCCAGCTGCAAAGAAGGCTCTCCACACCATGACGGCCTAGTGGCCTGGTGGGCCCATCCCGCTATCAGTGATCAAAAGGGGCGGATTTAGACGACCTAAAACATGGCCTCGAACATAAAAAATGCTCTTAAAATGATCAATTAATGACCACATCAATAAAATGTTCTTAAAATGTTTTTGAAATTCCATAAAATCAAAGAAAAATGCAGGAAAAATTTGATAAAATCATGTTGTCTAGGCTATCCGGAACGAGCCGCGTCAATGTCATGGTAGCTAACGTTTCGGCCAGCGTATTGTGTCCTTCTTCAGAGCGTACGCTGGCCGAAACGTTAGCCACCATGACATTGACGCGGCTCGTCCCGGATAGCCTAGACGACATAAACTCCGGCCGCGGAAGGCTACGCAACCATGATAAAAACCAGTTCAGATGAACAACTCTATGGTTTCTGATATGTTATGATGTAGCCGACGCTTCTTCCTTTCGTGAAAGTAAACTCAGCTTCCGAACTTTTGTTTTGGACTGTTCTATACCCGGAAACCATGTCTTTACTGATAGCGAAATCAGCCAAACTGAAAATGGATCTGATTGGCGTAAGAGGATCGTAGATTACATACCCACAATTACAATTTCTGAATAGGCTTCTCAGAAATCCTATGGAAAACATTTGTTGCATTTAGTAGATATTACTTGAAACATGCATCATTAAAATGATATTAAAATCGATGAAATCGGCGAAAATGCTTTAAAAATGACACAAAAAATAAAACATTATCAGTCGAAATCGACGAAAAATGCAAAAAAATTTTATAAAAATGGGTAGTTCCTTTTATCATAACATAAAATTAATGTATATTATACTAAAAGGCATTGTTCTAAAGTGAAACAGAAAAAATGACGTTTCTTTAAAATACGCCCCCTAGTGATCAATGTCTGTGGTGGTGACGCGAGCAGGAGCGCTGGTTACGCGTTCTTCATAATGCAGTTGACTGTGATATCACTTTCAAGGATGAAAACGGCAAATTCATTGGGTTTTTTTATTCCGGTGAACTGGTTTCGTAATAATTTGGTAAAAGTTGTAGTTATTTCGCCGGCCGGAGGCTGCTAATACTCTTACGCGCTCAGACGGTGGCCTGCTATTTTGAGGCGAATCAAATGGCTGAACCGGATAACATCATGTTCAAAGGAGAATCCTACGGGTGGACCGCGTAGAAAACGCTCTTGAAAACGTGACTTGCCTTCGCCTCTTGTTAGTTGTGGGACACGCTCCCCACGTGGTTCCTTGGGAATGCAGCAGGCAACTGATTGAACACCAAATAGCCGCTCTGTTTTTCTTTCAACGTACCACGGCAACGACTCCACTTTGAGCGATGGAAATGAAATTGCAAAGTGGCAGCTGACGGGTATTGTAGAGGTAGATGCGTAAAAGATAATACGCACGCATGAGCAGAGAATTGTTTTTTCTCCATCTTTCGTCTAGCAAAGGTTACTTCAACGAAAAAATGTGAACTAGGTAGTAGCCGCTACACTCTCGTATCTTGATGAGTTTTGGTCCTGCCGTGGACGAATGATACTAAATAACGAAATTGTAAATTATTTTCATTTCGTGGTAATTTTTATTCGCAGGCTCACGAATGTTCAGACTTGGGTGGTGAATAGTTCCAAATAAAGTAAATACCTGCCAGGACGAGGAAGACCATGAGAGGGAGACATTTGAAGGCTGCCTGCTTTTATTGCTCGTTTTGATAGTTTGATAGTTTTGACCTCTCAATTTCAAGTGCGTCTGATGTGTTGCATTGAAGTTTTGTGGCGGTCTCAAGCCAAAGGATCGCGGGTTCGAATCCCGCCTCATAATCATCATCATCACAATTTCACCCCATCCCGCAGGGCTAAATGTAATAGCGTCAAAATGCTGATTCTCCAATAGAAATGAATGTGTACCTTCCCCGATTATCAAGTCTGAGTATCGCACGTATCGCGTGACCCCATGAAGGCCAAAACGCGAAACAAAAAAGCAATAATAATAATAATAATAATAATAATAATAATAATAATAATAATAATAATTAATTTCGAATCTAGTATCGGCGTTCGCTGGTGAAATCATTGGGCTATATTATGCATCTCCGTTGTTCTAGGTACGGGAGACTGATTATATTGTATTGATGTGACTTATACGGGACACTGATTGCATTGTTCGTTGTTAGCGCTGGGGATGGTGGCTGGCCCTTACGGTCTCTGATCCCAGTGGCCCCATTCGGCTGGTGCATTGGAGGAGGCGGTCGGCTGCTGTGCGGCTTCCCTTCCGCGTCCCTGCAGCTGTGCTCGCGTTAATTATTTATATTGTTCACTTCATGCCCGATCCCCGTATTTTAGACGCACATTCGTGGAAGCATTGTGGGAGGGAATTAGACTAGAAGTATAGCGACCAAATGAGCTGGTGAATGAGAGATACGCTAAGAAAAAGCTATAAAACATACTTATACAATATTAAGTGGGTTAATTGTTCCGTACATCTCAAAATGCATAACGATAATTTGTTTTAGATTTTACATATGATGAGAGGAGTAATCGAGGAAATTCCAAACAACAAAATAATAAAAGCCAGCTCATACATAAAATAGATTATGTAGACGTTCTTAGTGCTGCACTTTCGAATGCTCACTCCCCGGTCTCACACTCGCTGCTTCAGAGGTCCCAGTCATTCAGATGTCTCTCTCCTGCCATCAGAAATGGGGATGTCTCGAACAACAGCGTTTTTTCGTCGTCTCTGATGGGACACGTCCGTTCGTATCACGTCACATCAATATCGCATCAGTAAGCAAAGTTTGATCAGCGACGTATAGCAGTCGGCTGGGTTCATGCGAACGGAAAGCCGTTTATGAAGGCTGTGACCGAAAAACCAATTTTGTTATGAATTCCATTAAGTTGTGTACGTTGTGTTTGGATTTATTTACGGTACTTAACTTTAAGATTAAGATGGACTTCGACTTGAGATGTACAATTGAGAGTCCGTTTGGAACGTGTCATGTATGAGTTTTGAGCAAAATATACACATACATGAGAAGGACAAATTAATGAAACACCAATTGGTCATGCCGTAAGTTTATTATTACGACATAGGAATCACTTTGCATTAACAATATTTTGAAACACCAGAAGGGTTACTTTACTCTTCGAAATAGCTTAGTGTGTGGGAAAGCAATTACAATTGCGGAGCCTGAAGATTAGCGGCACATTATTGTACGTGTTCAAACTAAACACTAAGGCTGAGAACTGTTGATCCACTTCGCGTACATCGAATAGAAGACTGTATTGCACAAACGGTGCCGGTTGCACCAAATAGATTATGAGTATACTTGTCTACATGTAAAATATTATTATTATCCCTGCGTTGATCTCCAAATCATCTGTTAAATCTTCCGCTGAAATCGAAATCATCCGCGAGAACACAGCTGGTTGACGAGCTGGCATGCTAGCGGACACCCGAATAGCTTGATTGTTTGATTGTTTTAGTGATTCGGGCACGTTAACAACCAGGGTCATTAGTCCCGTAAGTGTATTGCATGATTTTGCTCGCTGAATGGTGCGATCTACCGTCGGCTAGGGGGTTTTCCCCAACATGGTATCACCCACCATCCCCTCAGCCGGGACAAGCCCTGAGCTCCCGGCCGTTCACCCGGCATGTGTGCTTGTACAATGCGTGTTAGTGTAAGTGTGTGTAAGGGGAGGGGATAGGACAAGGAAGAGGTAGGAAAGATCGCGCCATTCAGCGAGGGAAAGATCACCACCACCTCTCGAGCAAAAAGATCGCGCGTCCGTGGTCCGTTCGGTAGGGTACTGCTCCAGCATTCGCCTGGTGTTGATCGGAGAAACCACGGAAAACTACAAGCAGTTCAGAGCAACCGGCCGCTAGAATTCTCTTCCACATTGCATCTGAATTCAACGTAGCTAGTGTCGAAAATCCTGCCACCGTGGGGACTCGAACTTAGGACCTCCTCAGAGAGACTGCAGTGACATCAGTTGATGTAATGAGCCATCTCTCCCGGTGCCGAATAGCGATTGCAGTGATCCGGCCTGCTGCCAATCCACCAATCCGTAAGCAAACGACAATGTCACCAGTCGGGGTGAATACATAAGCTAAGCAGCTCCCTCGGGAGAACCGACTGACATGGCTCGTTGCAGCTGCAGCGTCACTGACCGGCAGGTCTCGGGTTGGGTACTAGACATATTGGAAGGCCAGTCGGGAGCTTAGAGCTTATCCCATCTGGGGTGTTGTTCAACTGAGTAAGATACAGGTATAAGGACACCGGCGTGGAGGTCGGCGCCGCGACGCACCTAGGACCGCCGGACCGACCGCCTAGGACCGCCTCGGCGCCGCAACGCGGAGGAACACCGCCACCTCTCGGCTATATTACGCACTACACTAACGGTACCAAAGTAGATGTAGTGCACGGAAACAGAAACTTTACTACGCGGGAGCGATATACGAATATTAATCCAACCATAAAAAGTAAACGCCCAAGGGAGCGCATGGGAGAAAAATAAACCGGGTTTATAATTGTGAGTTTAAAATTGAAAAGAACCATACCACCTTCTAGAAAATGTCTCACAAAATCTTCTACAGTTAATTTATTAAGAATTCGCAACCTATGCCTCGAAGACTTTGTATCTGTTTCGCGGCTTTACATTGACCTTGTGTTGAGCTCTGTTGTGGATCGATGGAAACAATTCCTTCTGAAAATGACTCCAAAAGGCAAATTTTAGCGCAAAAAATGGACAAATAATCATTTCAACTGGAACGCGGGCTAAAAAAAACAAGAGCTTTGCAATTCCACAGTTCAACTCAACACAAGAAATAATTAAATATCGACAATTGGCGACTGTACATCGTTTACAAAAAGTGTATTTTTGAGTATGTTAGCAGTAGTGGAGTGAGTTTGCACCGTTTTCTAAATCACGCTTTCTATGGTAAGTGTTATATACACAAATAACACAGGAGTAAACAAATAACAATTTATTGAATTAAATGAGTACAACTTCCACAATTCAACTGGTGTGTTATGGAAGTGACTACCCCTAAAAGTCATAGTGTGATTTTCTCGTTAAAAAATGTTTTAGGCAATAATTCCTTGAGAATATTTTGTATAAAGCATTTATTGAAAAGATGTATGTTTCACAAAGAAGAAATTATTTTCGGAAAAACGAAAGTAAACCATCCCTACATTGCGCCACTAGTCGTTCAACATCATTGGAATGTGCTATAAAGGTATGGGGAATCAGCCCAGTACCCAACACTAAGAGTAGGATTGCTTAGAAAAATAAAACGCGCGCTAATTTTCGTTTTCTCTGTTCTGCGGCTACAGTTCGCAATACATTTGCAATGTACGTTACTATTTCTTGGTGAATTAATCACATTACAGTGAATTCGATTATGAACTCGCATATTTTCATTTGGAAGGAAAGTTTGTTTTTTAACACTGCAGTACTTATCTGTCAACTTTTCATTTTAAAATCCAGGATTATGTCATTTTATGGAAATTTACTTGTATGTTTTGTTATTGTTCATGGAACATTCACATCGCGGTTCGACTACTTTAATCATATTATCCATGCCGCATTGGCGTACTTCCTGCCGTTGGATTAATCTGGCGAGTTGCCCGTGACTTTTTTCTTTATCGACATTTGAAGTATTATGTACGAATCCACATTTGACAGCCGATACTGATTTTTGTAGGTCAGCGAAAAGTATGATCAGGGAGTTTTCATCGTGACTCTTCAGTTCTTACTAATTTTTAAAAGAACTTTCAATTTTTCTGTAATGCCATACCTAATATACATACATACATTTATTAGAACTGCAAATGGGTATGACCCGGTGGCAGTTAAGTGACAATAATTGCAAAAATTACAACACTTACATTACATACACACATACAAAATTACAACACTTACATACAATATGAAAGCATATTGAAATAATTCTTATACATTTAAGGGCTAACTGTGCAGAACATTTCAGTTTCTAAATAAGATAAATGCTTCATTAATTAGCAGACACTTCAAATTGATCTTTTGGAATACATTTTTAATAAGTAATAATTAACAAATATGATAATATTCGGTTATTTACTCGGTTTGTATGAGCCGTATTCCGTTCTACAAAAAAACCATCAACGTGAGATGCACTCCAATACATGTATGAATACATAATCTGTTTTTTCTCTTTCCTGTAATGAAAAAGAGAAAAGAAACCGTTTCGTGCAAACGTGACTCTAATATAAAACATGGACTTTTTATTCTTATCACGAACCAGAAGGAATATATTTCTGATTACGGTAGCAACAACGCTGAGATTGCTATAACAAGGTAAAAATAACATCTATAAATTATTCATTTCCTTTTATAGGTGATGTGTGAATCAGGAAATCAAACCACTCCTCATAACTACGGTGAAAGATATGACTAAACAGAAAGCATTCCGAAAGTGTGTGTCAGAATTTGTACTTTTTAGCTATTATGTAATAACTAAGTACCGGATTTTTAGGTGATGTATCTAGAGACAAAGCTGATTGGGAGCTTTCATTTTTTAATTCTAACGTGTTACGTAACCCATGAAAGCATTTCAGAGACTTGCTTTGCACCTAAATTGCATGTAAATCACCCCACTGCACCTAAATAGACCTTATGTCCGTCCCTATGTCTCACCTATTTCCCAATCTTCGCAAAAAAACTTATTGTGAATGTGCATATTACATGAACACACGCTGTTTAAAGTTAATTCAAACAATATTTGTGCAAGTCATGCACTTTGTTTTGCTACACTTTGCTCGAATGTAACCTATCTCTATTTTTAATCCCAGGAGAAGAAAAGCAAAGAAGACCCATTGCCGTTTATTACCATTAGTTGTGTATAATGTGCTATTGAAAAATTACAAAATTTGTGCAAAAAGATGACGATCAACTTCGTCGAAACGTTGTGTTGGACTAATAATAAAAGTTAAATATTTATGATTACCTAAAAATACTTACTATGTATTAGAGTTTTTTAAATAGATACATAACTGTCTTTATAATTACGGATCTTTAGTTTATCAAAATGTGTTCATTACCAATTATCGCGACAGAGCTGTCTTTTTGTGCCGGATATCTTGCCGATACCAAAGGTGCTTCAAAACGAACATCATTAAGTTCTGATATATTTAGTATGTTTAAGTCTAATATTTGCGCACTTCTGATGGCAAATCTGATGTTTTCTCAACCAATGCATCAACTAAGAGCTCATCAGCATTTACTTCATCGGTAACACGAGGACATATTTCCAACAAATCCTAGAGCCCATCACACTGCATAGAGTTGTGCATTGGATTGCAAATATGATTGCTACAAATAATTCGTAAATAATAAAACATCGCTAATAAATTAATATAGTTCACGACGAAAGTGCTTACTAAATGTCCTTCAATTGTTCTGTACACAAAGAAAGCACTACCAATCTCCGTTTACTACCTTACCTCAGTGTAACTCCTTGGACAACGTGGCGTGGATAAACCATTGGATTTTTTATGCTGAAAAATTCAAAAAATGATAATGAATTTTTTTGGTAACATTGACGAAGATGGATTTGTTGCGTAGGAAAAGCTGAAAACCCTTTTGCACAATACTGCTTTGGAAAAAGAATTATTGTGTGTTCACTCCTTCAAATTCCTTTGTTCATCTATCAACCAACTACAGAGGGGCCACTGCTTGCCACTGAACTGTGGTGAATTTTCACAGAAGTAAAGAAGAGTATAGAAGGATTTGCTTTTTAGAAATTGGAACAGTGTTTGGACAAACTTTCAGATATTTTAAAGGTTACAAGCGCCGATGATTTGCCATTAGAAGAATTCACTCGTGGAATAGTCCTATTAAATACCACTCGTGCTTTGGGAATTCTCACGTAAATCTCCTCCTCACTTTGCGAGTTGGGAGTTTATCGACAATTTCCAAAGCACTGGTGGTATTACCTATGATAATATGCCTAGTAGTAGAAAAGGTGATTAAGGTAAAATAAGGTAAAATAAGTTGTTCTGTGATTACAAAATACTTCAACCTGTAACGAAAAAGGTTTATGTGAAGAAGCTCCTATGAACATATTTTATATTTTCCATTCATTTTCCAAATTGACTCATTTACCAAATCATCAGCTTCTAACAAAGGGGCACAGTGTAAATTTTTGTAATAAAATACCTTTTTAACACTGTCTTTTGTGCACTTCCCTTCGACCACACATATCTTCATTACTCGCGCGAACTCTTAGGAAGCCTTGGGACACTTTCTATGAAGAAACAACACCGAGAACTCGGGAGGAGAATGGACTGTTGTATTTCTAAACAGAACCCTGGGCCGCCGGGGCGGTCTCTCGCAGCCCAACTTTCGGCCGGTCATCTCCCCTCGCGAGAAGGTTATCGGTGAGGCGGCTCCTCGCAGGGATGGAAGGTCGTGGCCGGGCCCGGGCAGCGGGAGAGGAGGGGGCGGATGGAGAGGCGGAGCCGGTGACAAGGTTAGGCAGAAGTGGCGGGGCGTGGTGGGAGAGGCGGCGGGTATGGCAAGGGGTGCGACAGTGGAGGAAGGGACGGGTGGCTAGGAGAGGCAGGGAGGAGGGAGGGGTGGGGTTGGGGACAGGGAAGGGAGGCGGAGGCAGCGTGGACGGCGGGGCCGAGTCTGGAGGGGGCTGTGGAGAGAGCGGGGTCGCGAGGACGGCAAGGGGAGGCAGATAGGCGGGAGTGGCGGGGCGGGTTGGAGCGGTGGGAGGGTGACGGAGGGGCGGGACGATGGGGTAGCAAAGGTGAGACAGGGAGGCGAGGTGGAATGGTGGTGTGGCAGGCAGGGCCGAGACTCGGCGGGGGCGGTGGTGAAGACAGAGGGGCGACGAGGCAAGGGGAGGCAGCGAAGCGGGAGCGGCGGGGCGGGTTCAAGCGGGGGCGGGGCGGACTGGTGGTGTGAGTGTGGAAGGGGGGGGCTAGAGACGTAGAATGGTGGCGGCGGGCGGCGGAGGCCGGTTGTGGGTGCGGGTGGATGCGGCTGGATGAGGGCGAGCGGTGGAAGTGAGTTGGAAGGGGGCGGCCAGCGCTGCGTAAGCCACGTTCAGGTAGTTAGGGGAGATAACCGCGCGGGCAGGGCCTCCCATAAATCGTGGGACGCATGTGCAGACGCATCGGCCCGCCTGCCCGGACCCCCCCCCCCCCACCGCGGACGCCGCTGCTGCCGTCGCCGCCGCCGCCGCCGCCGACGCCGCCACCGTTTCCGTCGCCCCCGGCGCCCGCCTCCGCCGGCTTCCGCTGCGACGGACAGTCTCGCTTTCTGCTTCTAATACCCTCCCTCCCGCCACCCCAGCGCCCTGCTATCCCGACGATCCGGAAAAGGTTGTTCTGCTCCCACCTCTGTGCACCGGCCTTCGAGTCCGGCTGACGGTCGGTAGCTTACAGCTTGACCCGGCTGGGGCGGTGCCCCGCTGGTGGGAGATGCCTGGTTAGGGAAAATACCGCTGTCCCACGGCAGGTCGACGCCGGATCTGACCATACAGTGAGGGAATGAACACAGCCACCGCCCGAGCAAAAACTTGCACTACACTTACGGGAATAACGACCCTGTTAGTTGGCGTGCCAGGAATCATTAAAACAATCAATCAGTCTTGTCCAGTCCGGTTGATCAATGGGGGATTTTTGGTGAACGAAGCGTGCTCGCGACAATTTTTTCGCGAGGTTCCTTCGTTTCACCTCTCAATCTACAACAACTACATCACATCCTGTGTCTATCCATTCATCCATCCATCGATATATTAATTTCCCATCCAGCAATTCTTCATTTATCCATCCAGCATTGTTCGATTTGTCCGTCCATTCATCCATCAAGGCTATTCATCTCAGGCTATACGGCCAACAGCCTAGGTACTGAGGATCGTCGAATAGTATTCGATCTCGATTCTTCTCCATCGCAATCGATGCCACCGCTCTGGCGGTCCGGCCGTCTATGCTATTGCAGTATAGCTCTGAAGAAGGCCACAGCAAGATGGCCGAAACGTCAGTACAATTGACCGAGACGCGGCTCATCCCGGATAGCCAAGAATGCACGCGTCTATGCTATCCCCAACTTACTGTATGACTCCGCCCATTGTTTCTTGGCTGCGTGTGGCGTCTGTGGGACATCGCCCTCTTTCTCCATGTCTGCCCAAACTACTCTCCCTCTTCCACGACCGCCGTCCCATCACCCTGCCTTCCCATCGGCCCCGCCGTCCCATCGCCCTGCTACATATAGCGGCATGTATTTTTTACCATAACCGATGAAAGTGATAAGGATTAAATTAAAGCGACTTCATGTTGTATTGAATTGAATTGTTTGATATTAAAAGTATTATTTTTGCCAAATACAGTTGGAATCAAATCCGAAAGAGAACAGTTTATTCTTTTGTCACTAAGCCGTTTAGTTTATATCCAGTCACTAGAAGAGTCAGTTAAATTCAAAATGCTCTTTCCTTTCACAATGTAACGTAGCTCACTGTCGAAGTACCGAGTTGCCTTTGCTGTGTCAAGAGCGTTCACATTGCTCTCTTTGGATTTCTCCTTTCCTCGTGCTAGATTACAGCATCTCCACATAATATTCTGTGCTCAACACCTGGCGCTAGGAACTCTCGAACCCTTCCTCGTTTGCATTGGCTTATTTACTCCTCATTTTCCTCTTCTACACGTTTCGCTACTTCTGGTCCTATTATTCTTTATGCTCTCCGGATTTCACTGAATAAGCTATTTGTTTTTTTTTTCATTTTATGCCAACCATGATACCCAATATTGCCATCGACTTATTTACAAATCGTCCATAACTTATTATTTCTTTCTATTATTAATTTTCAGGTAATTTTTATATGATTTCTGTTTCGTTTGCAAATTGCATTATGCATCCTTCGTGTGCGTTAAAAATTAACACTAACGCGTTAAACAGATTTCTTTCTTCAAATTCATTTGCCACATTTATATCAATCATCTGATACTTGATGTGCAGTCCTTTACTGCAACCTCTTTCCATTTCTTTCTTCTTTCTTCTTTCTTTCTCTTTCTCTTTTTACTTTTCATTCCTTCACGTTCTTCTCTTTTTCCCTTTCCCATTAACATTTTGACTACGTTCACGTGCGGTATCTTCCAAAACAACCCGAAATCATTATTATCCCGCAAAGCCTCCACAATAATTTCTGGTGCAAGCCTTGTCCTTGTTCCCAGGGCTCTCCGTTGGCCCCCGCGCTGTTTCGGACCCGTTGCGTGCACAGCCTCCCATCCAATCTTCCCATTTCCACCTCGATGCGTCGACATCCTCTACGTTTCTGTAATCTCAGCCCCATCATACAACCTTATACTTGACCCCTCGTTCCGTGCCTTCCACCCTTCCTCCAATTTCCGCCGCCTTTATTCTTGCTGCCACTGGCTGCTCCGCTGTTTCCTCTCCTTCACGGTCGCTGAGTCCCCCGATGCCGCCGCCGCTGCCTCCACCACGGCCATCCCCGAGAACACAACGCTACTGCCTCGTCGCCTCTCCTACAGCTAGGAACGCACGGCACAACTGCAACATGACTGATTATGTATGTATATATGTATATATGTATATATGTATATATGTATATATGTATATATGTATATATGTATATATGTATATATGTATATATGTATATATGTATATATGTATATATGTATATATGTATATATGTATATATGTATATATGTATATATGTATATATGTATATATATGTATATATGTATATATGTATATATGTATATATGTATATATATGTATATATGTATATATGTATTGTAACACCCCCGGTCGTCTCGTGAGAGAACGCCCGGTAAGCGGCCCTGAAATAGCTCAGTCGGTGATGGAAGGAATTGTTAACAAATACTGGTAACATGAAAGAAACACTTTGATCACTGGTAAAATCACTTTTATTCCTGGGCAAAATAATTCAAAATGCCCCAGGGAAGTTACACATTAAATAGAATCGGAAATCTGAAAATTAGGTGGACAGATACGAAGATGAAAAGTTAGTAGCCAGTATAAAGCTTAGAAATTAGGAAGACTTATAGTTAGCATCACAATGGTAACAATATTACTGTGTCTTAGCGCGACACCGCATTACAGGATTTTCGCAGGGATGAATACCCTGAATTATATTGCCTTGGTAAAGTTTGTTTTTGTGGGCCCGGAACGGGCGTGTTGCGGCCGAGAGGGCGGCGGCAACCTTCACAGAGGGGCGCGGCCGGGGCGAGGAAACGGCTGCCGTCCTTCGAAAAAGTTCGGCGGCAGGTCAATGGCCCCCCCCCCCCCGGGCCGTCAGCTGGCGGTCGGGTCGTGGCGTCACCACAGGAGTGGCGACGCGTAGCTGCGTTGACGGCGTCTAGGAGTGTTGTCTGCGTCTGGGAGAACTGGCAGAAACTGGTAGACTTGGAGCGGCCGGGCGTTCACAATCTCAGGAACGTAGTGGTCGATCATGCGTCTCTCTGATTTCCGTGATAATAATTGTCGGACTCAACTTCGGACAGTTTACAACTTCTTCGGAGAAACATTCGCCTCACGACGAATTCCCACCCCAGAGAATTTTCTCTATCTACTGCAGCCGGCTCAGTGCTCAAAACTCGCAGCAAAATAATAAAATCCCACATAGGCACATTCGCCCGGTTAATCCCACCCCAGATAAATTTTTCTCCTAACTGCCCTCAGCCTAGAACTCAGGCTCCTTCCGACAAAAATTACAAGTCTTTCAGAGACACACTGGTCTCTCCCCGATGAATAATTATCCCCCCCAAAGAAGATTCTCTCCCGACTGCTCCCCGTCTAAAAGATCTGGCCCCGTCTGATGCTCTGCACTTTCTGAGATTTTGTCAGTCGAAATTGCATTAGGTTAACTCTTACCCCCCACTCGTTTTCTCGCATGTTCTGGCACCTTAAGATAGTTGCGTCGCCATTGGCCGAAAGAAATGGCGCATCGCGTTATTGCGACCAATGGTGACGGGGGTAGTAAATGGAGTTCCGACTCTTTGCATAACTGTGAGCGTCGAGAATTTTCTTTGCCCTTCGAGAACATGCTCGCACAAGACGGGCGTTGTCCGTGAAAGAATTTGTCGATTTCAAAAGCAATCTCGAAGGTTCGTGCAGCTGGCCATGCGAACACGTGCTCCACAGTGAATCTGTCGCCGACTGACCCTTGTAACTACTCTCTTAATGGGCCGGAGGCGGAGACGGCTGTCAGATAAGCAAGGTTGCGCGCGTGAGGCCATGTCGCAATCTGTTCCCAGTATTACTCAGGGTGGCCGAATCTGTTTATTTAATTTAATTTTCCTGGCATGAAGAAATCGGTTTCGCCACAGTATATATGTATATATGTATATATGCATATATGTATATATGTATATATGTATATATGTATATCTATAATATAAAAATGAATCGCAAAATTTGTTGGTAACCGCATAACTCAACAACGCCTGGACCAATTTGGGCAATTCTTTTTTTAAAATGTTCGTTGAAGTCCAAGGATGGTTTTTACGTCGAGAAAAAATCGAATAATTGCCGGAAAAAACCTAAAAACAGCCTTTTTCTTTTTTTCATACAAACGTTTTCTAACTAAAACGTAGAGTCAATTTGAGCTTTATCCCTCTAGCTATCTCTATCTATCTCTCACTATCTCACACTAGTTATCTCTCACTCAGCTAAAGCACTCATTGTTGTAGGTATGTTCGTAACGTCAAAGAGTCAATGTGCACTTTATTACCGTTATACAAAGTTCAAATTCAATCATATCTATCAAAACAGTGTGCGTGTGTGCGTTGGAGCACAGAATACATGGTTGGAGGATTTAATGTCGCGTTTCGAAACTATTATAATATAGATATGCCTCCTATTAGACGAAGCAATTTAGGTAGAAGAACCCGAAATGCTACAAAGCAAGCTAATTACCGATCTAATCATGCTGCACAAGAACGTGACGACCGAAATGAACGTGAAAGAATTCGGATATCACGAACGCGTGAAGCGCGAGCGCTACATTCAACTAATAATCGCGCATGTTTGAATCGAGCCGCTTTCAGTTACGATGTGTTAATTGACTACAGTAACTACCAATGTGTTGTTATTGGTTCTATGAACTCGGTTTGCTCATATTGTAAGGCATTGAAATTTAAAAACGAAGCTAATGGATTGTGTTGCGCAAATGGTAAAGTGAAATTGATACCATTGGAACCACCACCAGAGCCATTGTACCCATTGGTTTCAGGAATAGGAACAGATTCCATACACTTTTTGACAAATATCCAACAATATAACAATTGCTTTCAAATGACTTCATTTGGGTCAACAAACGTAGTTCGGGAAAATTTTATGCCAACTTTCAAGGTATGTATTATAGCAGTTAAACATAATTATTTTATGTTCTGTCACCTAAGTTAAGATGTGTTACTAATCTTCAATGTCTTAATCATTAAGATCATAATCATCACTTAGTCCCCATATTAATTGGTGATTCAGTTTTAGCGACACTTTTATTATTTTGAAACCCAATATATTTGATGATAGATATTAGTTACAACTAATTAGGAGACAGATATAATTTTAAAGAACAAATATTATTTAAGTTTGATCACTGACAATCCATAAATTTATACCCCACATTGCTTATTTATTTTATTTTATTTTATTTTATAGTGTTTGGTACAAACATAACATTTTTTTTAAATTTACAGATACAAGGCCAAATATATCACAGAGCAGGTTCACTATTACCAGTGTCAGATAGCAACTACAAATTCCTGCAAATTTATTTTATGGGCAATTCATCACAAGAAACTAATCTGCGTTGTGCACATAACAATTTAGTAAAGAGGTCTATTGTAGAACAATTACAAACTTTATTTCATGAACACAATCAATTGATTATATTGTTTAAAACTGCCCTGGATCTGATGTCATCAGATAATCACAAAATTGTAATCAGAGCTGATAAAACACCTGCGGGTCAACATGCAAGACGTTTTAATGCACCAACTATTGATGACGTTGCTATCGTTGTAGTTGGAGAAAACTTGGAATTCCGTGATATTGTTTTACATCGTCGGAATGATCAATTACCTTCAAAGCACACATCAACGTTGAATCTTGCCATTCAGTGAAATCTATTAAATACATTTGCAAATATGTAACCAAAGGGAGTGATATGGCTGTGATTGGAATTGGTGCAGAGAATTCCAATGATGAAGTTACCCAGTACCAAATGGGCCGCTATGTTAGTAGTAATGAAGCAGTATGGCGAATATTTTATTTTCCTATTCATGAGAGACACCCTTCCGTTTTTCACTTAGCTGTGCATTTAGAAAATGGACAAAGAGTGTATTTTACAGCACAGAACGCATTACAAAGAGCTGCTCAGCCACCATCTACTACATTAACCAGTTTTTTTGAGACATGCCAAAACGATGACTTTGCACAAACATTGCTATATTCTGAAATGCCAAAATATTATACTTGGAATCAATCCTCAAGGAGATTTATACGACGGAAACAAGGAAAACAAGTTCCAGGATACCCAGGCGTGTATTCCACCGATGCCATTGGTCGAATTTATTCAATACATCCAAGCAATGATGAATGTTTTTATTTACGACTGCTATTAGTCAATGTACGTGGCCCAACATCATTCCAACATTTACGAACTGTTGATGGTGAAATGTGTGGATCTTACAGAGAAGCCTGTCAACGTTTACAATTGCTAGAAAATGACGCTCATTGGGATCAAACTCTCAATGATGCTGTAATATCATCAAACGCTCATCAAATACGAACATTGTTTTCTATAATCATATCTACATGCTTCCCATCAAACCCAATTGATTTGTGGATCAAGTACAAAGATTATATGTGTGATGATATTTTGTATCAAATACGAAATAGAATGGGAAATCCAAATATACAAATCAGTGAAGAAATTTACAATGAAGCATTGATTTCAATTGAGGACATGTGCTTGATGATGTCAAACAAACTATTAATTCAATTAGGCCTGGCCGCGCCCAATCGTCCAATGCATGATGCTTTTAACCAAGAGTTGAATCGAGAAAAACTGTATGATCTCAACACTTTGAAAGAATTAATTCAAACAAATCTTGCACTGTTGAATGAACAACAGAAGTACGTATTTGATACTCTTATGAAAGTAACAAATGATGAAACTGGAGGGATTTACTTCTTAGATGCACCTGGTGGTACAGGAAAAACTTTCTTGATTTCATTAATATTAGCAACGATTCGCTCACAAAATAAAATTGCACTTGCACTCGCTTCGTCGGGAATCGCAGCAACTTTGCTTGACGGTGGTCGAACAGCACATTCAGCATTAAAATTGCCATTAAATATGCAAAGCAATGAAACTCCGACCTGCAACATTTCGAAGAACTCCGCAATGCCAAAGGTCTTGCAGCAATGTAAATTAATTGTTTGGGATGAATGCACGATGGCACATAAAAAATCTTTGGAGGCTTTAGACAGAACCTTAAAAGATCTACCGAGCAATCATAACCAATTTGGTGGTGCAATGATTTTATTAGCAGGAGATTTTCGTCAAACATTGCCAGTGATTCCACGATCAACACCAGCTGATGAACTCAATGCATGTCTAAAGTCCTCCAATTTGTGGAAACATGTCAGAGTACTTTATTTAAGCAAGAATATGCGTGTCGAGTTGCAAAATGACCAATCTGGAAACATATTCTCTAAACAACTCATTGACATTGGTAATGGCAAATTTCCTATAGACATGTTGACTGGCTGCATGAACTTTCCTCAAAGTTTTTGTCAGTTAACTCGATCAAAAGATGAACTTATTCAGAAGGTGTTTCCAGATGTTTCTCAAAATTACAGAAACCATGATTGGTTGAGCGAACGAGCTATATTGACTGCAAAAAACATAGATGTAAATGAATTAAATTTAAAAATTCAAGAACAAATTACAGGCGAATCGAGGATATATAAATCAGTTGATTTGGCTACTAACCAAGATGATGTAGTGAACTATCCACCAGAATTTTTAAACTCGCTGGATTTACCAGGATTGCCACCTCACAATCTTCAATTAAAGGTTGGATCGGTAGTTATAATGTTGCGAAATATCAACCAACCAAGTCTTTGCAACGGCACACGGTTAGCGATAAAAAAATTACTAAACAACGTGATAGAAGCAACTATACTGAAAGGAAAGTATAAAGGAGAAGACGTTCTCATACCGCGCATCCCAATGATTCCGACTGATGTGCCGTTTAACTTTAAACGACTACAGTTTCCAGTTCGGCTTGCTTTTGCTATGACCATAAACAAGTCCTGGGGGCAATCATTAAGTGTTTGTGGTATTAATCTGGAAAACCCATGTTTCTCACATGGTCAATTGTATGTTGCCTGTTCCCGTGTTGGAAAACCATCAGATTTGTTTGTCTATGCGCCAGGTAATCAAACAAAAAACATTGTATATCACAAAGCACTACAATGAAAATAAAACTGTTTTTTGTTAATAATTATGATTCACATGATTAACAATAAAGCGATTACTTACTTTTAAATTCTTATATATGTTTTATTTAATTATATTTCTTATTCACAACCCCCAATCACCAGGGTGACGGTTCTGTTCAGGAGATTTTTTGCCCAGACTATAAAATATGTAGGAACAAAAAACTGTCACATTACAAATCTTTTGGACAGAACGAAGTCTGTCGGGTCCGCTAGTATGTATATACATTTTTATTTATTTACTCATTTATCCTAGTAATACTACTTTTCTAGTGCTCGTGGCTAGCTGTTGGTCAATGTGCTTGCTTTCCACTTCGCGGCGCCGAGTTTGATTCCCGGTGAGGCAAGATTATAGTGTGTTTTTCCTTGCAATGTGCCACTATATGTTGCTGTGTGAAGATGAGAAAATTCACTAACTTCACTGCTAACCACACGTGCCCCCTCAAACCATGGCCGCGAGGTAGGGACGTCGCCGGTAGAACTGACCCCGTTCACGGGCTGTCGTGCCAAGTACATACATACATATATACCATAATACTTTTCGTTCCAACTCTATTAGCGACCATAACCAATACAATTACGTCACCAAAGTCCCATTCATTCAAATTAAGTTATCCATGTAAAATCCATGTAACTACATTCATGTTTTCATCACTAACACCTCCATCGCCACCACAATCAGCTTCATCACCATTTATTTATTAATACATTCACTGCCCTGTCGCTTCGACCTTCAGATTTTCCTGCAAATCACAACCACCTTCATGGAAGGAGCTGCGAATTAATACCATGATTTGATTTAAATTGATTGTGGTTTTGAGGGCTTTTAACAGCTCTAGTGATTGGTGCCCCGGTTGGTAAATAATGCAATGGCAAGATTGCGCGTGTTTGTGGTCGCTTATATATGGTGCGACATAGGCCTAGAAGGGATCAGGAATACCACGGCAACATCTGTTGAGATCACTGCCTTCAGGTTCGATTTCTCCAGGTCCTCCTCACTCGTTGATGTGAACCAAATCAAGCAAATGTCAGGCGTCTTGTCGCGATCGAAGCCCCGCCTTACCAATCACCAGGATGCTCGTCAGTTGCGGCCCGGAGATTTGCGGTGGCTGTATTGATTGTGGTAAGGACAGGGGAGGGGTGAAATTCTAGTGGGGGGAAGCTGTTTGCGTGAGCTTCCAATGACTCGAAGGCACCTCCAATAGGAGGAAGAGGTTTGTTAAAAATTAATAGCAACTTCGAGAAAAGAGCTGGTAAACTCTAACTCGCAGAATGTTAATTTGGTAATTTTTAATGTACATTTTTCTTAAAAGAATAGGATTTTATTTTTGTGAAAATAGAGGATGTTTACTTAATATTGAGATAGTACAAATTCATCATGTTAGAATTATCTTGCTTAATTGTTAAAAATATTTGACTAACATAAAAATTATAACAATCAATGCGACTGCCACATTTTTTCAACACAACTTTCCTACTGTAAATCACGTCGGTGATATTTTGTTTTATTGTTTTATAACACACTAACTCATTTGTACTGCTTCTATATCAGTAACATACAATTGAAGTCTGATTTTGGGCTTTCA
The DNA here is from genome assembly GCA_038098605.1 of Gryllus longicercus. Classification (NCBI taxonomy): domain Eukaryota; kingdom Metazoa; phylum Arthropoda; class Insecta; order Orthoptera; family Gryllidae; genus Gryllus; species Gryllus longicercus. Next base: position 64,667 of record JAZDUA010001376.1, read on the forward strand.
ATTTCAGATCAAAGTGACATGACATTTATTCTGGAGCTCCCGAGTGAAATTTAAAACTTCGGTTGACGTATGGTTTTGATTCACTAATGGAGCCCGTAATGAGCGGCCCGCGGGATAGCATTCAGGGCGTAGCAGCGAGTCGATTTCGAATGTTCGAAGTCATAGAAAAATCGATGGGACTGCGGGAAGAACTTCCACGTCAGCAGGCCACGTTTTTTTGCACAAGAGGTGAAATACCCTCATTGAAATTAATTATAATTAAAACTGAAACTCCTCCTTCCCTAAAATATTCTAGTTCTTTTCACAACCTTCTAACGATATCATATGTTTTACATGTTTTATATGTAAATATGTACGTCAATATGTTTTACAAATTAATTGTGTGGACTTATATAACGGGACAGAAAATATGACATGTTTAATCATTATTTTCAATATTGGTTTCGTATAGTTTGTGTTAATTATTTTATTTTTTGTCACTTTGAAATAAAATATTAATGGTATCATTAATTGAAGGTTAAAGATTAAGTAAGATATTAACAAGGCTAATTTCTAGGGAAATACCATGAAACACAGTTGCAGAATAGTTATTTTGATCTCAGTGGTTTACAAATTTGAATTGACGGCTCCCGATTCAGGATTATTTGCTTCGTATGCTTTTAATTTACTTACAGATCAGGTGGCTTAGGGAATCATCTACTGATGTCACTGCAATGCCCCTGACTGAGAGGTCTTGCCTGACTGAGCCCCACTGAGCCTTGAGCCCTGACTTGCCTGACTGACAATGCCCCTGACTGAGAGTTGTCGATGTTCACGATGGCAGGATTTTTTACACTAGCTACATAGGTACTTTCAATTCAGACGCATGTGGAGGAGAATTCTAATGGCTGGCTGCTCTGATCGGTAGTTTTCCGCGGTTTCTCCGACGGACACCGGTCGAGAACCTTAACAAACGGGCCACGGACCGCGCATGACTATTCCTTCCCTTTCCTTCTCCTATCCTCATCCGTAATTTACACACACTTACCCTTAGATGCAGTGCACTATCACACTTGTCTGGAGCCGAGAGTTTGTCTCGGAAGGGGCGGTGCCTCACTGGTGGAAGATACCCGGTTGGGAAAATACCGTATGTGGACGAGTAGGTTGGCGCCGCATCTCACCATTCGGGGGGTATCGTCACTACGAGTAACAATGACCAAGCACTACACTTACGCAACTAATGACCTTAGCAATTGGCCGAAAACATTGATCAAATATTCGCTGCATCGGAGGGCCCCGACACATCAAATTTACCAATGCTGCGGCAACGCAAAGCGTCATGGCCAGGCAACTGCGCGGCGTGGCGCGGCGCGGCGCGGCGCGGCGCGGCGCGGCGCGGCGCGGCGCGGCGCGGCGCGGCTGTCCAAACGACGCTGCCAGCCCACGCGAGTTAGGTAATGTCGATGGCTACTCGACCGAATCTTCAGACAGACTTGGTGAAATGAAATTCAGAGAGTGACCACACACTGAGTTTATTACAGAAGCGAGCATATACAAAGTTACACAAATTTATAATACAAAGTCTTAAATTATATTAATCCACATACAATGCTTTCTAGCATACTATATACACTTTAACACCACTTATGTTTCCTGATAGAGGTTGGAGTGTGGATAATGCTTGGCATTGGCAGTTGGAGCTAGGGCGCTCCGGGTGGCCCATATCAGGGGAGGAGTTGAGCGCCTCGAGCGAGAGAGCTGTTGATATCAGGGCGGGCGGAAGGCCCTAGTGACCCTCAGAATTCAGTCAAAGGGGCAGACGTTAGTATCGTAGTCTTCTACGCCCTATCTGACAATTTATCCGGATCACATAAGATGCCTTTTCCTCTGGTTCCAAGATACAATTCTAACGGGTCACAGAGGACCCCTTGTCCTCTACTCTAATTGAATGCGTAAGCCCTCTCTTGCTTTGGAGTGCATTGCGTACTACGTACTGTCCGGACGTTGGCATATGACTCACGTGCTGTAGGCACAGCGTGTTACTGTGATTTATTTAACGTGGTGCCTCAAGGTCACGAGCTGGAAGGAGAGGGGGACATTGTCATCCAATCGGTAGACCCAATACCAAAACTTTAAATCGTAACGAAGCTCCCTTTTCGTCCAGCTCGTGACCTTGAAGTATATCGCTTCAGCGGCCGGGGGCTGAAAGGCGCCGCAGCGCCAACTGTGGAAGGTTCCGCTTGAGCACAGAATGAAGCCTCGTGGGGGACGGTGTCCGGTGCCTACTACAGGCTGATTCAAAACTGCTGTGGGGTTCGTGAGCCGGGGCTTCTGTTATCCGTGGCGATGCCGCATCTGCGGACAGAAATTTGGAAATCACCGTCAGTTTTCAATGTATCAAAGGAAGTTAATGTTGGTAACACGAAGATTCAGAGGTTTACGAAACCCTGCACTACAATAATGCAGTGTTTTAAGTACTTGAAATATTTTTTTATGAAATCGAGGTATTGTTGCCTCTATATAATGTAAAGAATTGTGTATTCGTTAATTTTATTCAACTTTCGCAATATATATTTTCAGATAGAAAAGATATTTCATTTCCTTAGATTGTCGTAGATTAGGGGTTAATTTAATTAATATTTTTCTGATTTTAATATTCTTAGTTAAAACCATTGATTATTTGTCGACTGATGTTACAAATCAACATTCTTAAAATTAAGCGTTGGTTAACATTTTTGAAATGAAGTTTCTAATCTTTCTCTCTTTTTTTAAAGGAAATGAGGCAAAAATGGACACATTTCAAACATGAAAATTACTTAGGCCACAATTAACAATAAATTAAATTAAGCTCTTATCAAACTCCAATGCAAAAATTATTGCTATGGTTATGGTTCATCTTCGGTTCCTCAGATAATAAAGCATCGTTGAACTTATTTCCAAAATTACAGGTGACGTACATATTTCATTCTCACTGCCTCTGCTGTCGAGAAACATTTTCAAATAAAGAGCATTACGATATGTAATTAGAAATAAGAGCAATTGGCTCATAAAACTGCTATGTTTTTCATTTATTAACTGCGCTTCAAAAGAAGTGCGAATTGCAAAAAGAACACAATTCCATACGAAAATTCTCGATTTCAATCGATGGCAATCGTCGACATACATTGAGAATATATACATTATTAAAAGGTCAAGGAGAATTTTTTTCTTTACCCTAGAGATATTACTACTTTACGAGCCTCCGTGAAAAACACAGAAACAATTCCTATTCCACTTACAGTTAAATTTAACAACGCTAAGCTATGAAAACACTCCTGACTCAGAACTTATAGTACTATACTAAGAACTACTCTAGAACCCTTATCATCAATTCATCGCCATTAAAATATTGCCATAATGCTTGTAAAGACGTAATTCATTGCTTCGCTACTTAAGAAGTTCGCATATTTAATATTGCTACATAAAATGTCATGTACTACCACATAAGATGTACCTTTTATGAAAGAAGCTTTGTGATGGGGACTTTCATTATGATAAAAGAAATATTAAGGAAAAAATACTTCATCTTCAAACACATCCAATGAGTTTACGTTTTTAATATTTTCATTTTTAGGCTCCGCTAATAAGATTGGTATTTATTTTTGGAAAAGCTCGCCTTTGTCACATTAAACTTTAGAAAAATTTCGTGAAGCCAGTAAGATGCACAAGAACGCAATATGCGGCTGAGAGCACAAGGCGAACACAATAACACGAATATGAGAAAACGTAGTAATATTAGAAAGGGCAGAGCGAAGAAGAAAACATCTCAGCAAAAGGGGGAATTTATTTCAAATTCTGAGGTAAAAACATTATTGATTTTTTGTTGAAATTTTGCAAGGTTTATAACAAAAATTGCATTTGTAAGAAGATAAAATACTCTCAGAACAAAAAAAGTTACTCATTTAAATATTTAATACTTAAGTCGCCCCGTCTCGATTTCTAACGTAAGTGATCAAACAATGTTTTTAATACGCTATCTTACTAAATAATTTCACACGATATGTTTCACAAAATCACTTATGTACATAACTTTGGTTCAGACAAAAAAAAATTCTACAAAATGTTGCAACAATTCTATTTTTACTTATTGAATGTACACTTTCCCCATGTATTCCCCATTTGTTAATTTATTATGTAGTAGTATACATTGTATTATCAGAAAGCTGTGCAACACGTTGAGTTATTTTGCATTTATTTGGTAATTGAATTTCATATCAAAAACTAATTTTACAGAATGTGTTTACCGAAAACTACTACTACTTCTATGGTATTTATATAATATTGAATCCTAACTAAATGAATACATTCTGCACAAGCATTAAATAATTTTCTTGTACTATTTTTTCACTTAATTTATACTGAGAATCAACGAAATGCTTTTTTTGGTTTTCAGCTAAACATCATTATCTAGGCTGGTTCAGTAAAATGATAACGTTAGTCTTTTGGAATCGAAATATCAATTTTTATTTTCTAATCGGAAAAATAAATTTCAAAAATTTCATTCCCTATCTGATCATGTAATTGCATTTTCTTAAATTGCTTCCGTATTGCGGTACTTCACTTTGCTGATTTTTATCGAATGTTGAATGAATCCGCCCTCCTGTATTAATTCCATTAACAGAATCACACGATCGATCAAAGGGAATGTTTTTAGTTTGTCGTGTTTCTACGTTTACGTAGTAATGAGTAAGTATTGTAATACTGCAACTAACTTGTTGGAAATGTTTATGTGAGTTTTGAATAACTGAGTTAATGGTGCAATATGAGCAGTGTTTATATCTGTTGTAGTTTTAAGGGCACTTCAATTTTCCCATTATCCTCTGCATTAAAGCGGTGAATCTGTACCGTAATGTTGAAGAACTTGAACAAGCTTAATTAAGGTTATACGTGAATAATATATCATGTCAAAAATATCAGAGTATGAACACATTTGATGAAACAGTTTTATCAAGAATTCTGTGGTATTGTTTGAGACGCGCACACATGTGTGTGTATGTGTTCTGGCGTAGTGTGTAGAGATCACTAGAGCTGCATGCAGGAAGACAAGGGCGTATGAGGAGAAACGGAAAGAGTAATCATGTTTGTAAGTAAATAAATTGCCACATCTCCATCTTCACTGTATAAACACGTTTTGTAACTCAATTTTGTGAAGATTGAGATTGTACAGTCTCCGGCGCGCGCGCGCGTGTGTGTGTGTGTGTGTGTTCGTTGACGACGTTCATTGAAGAGCCGCAAAGCATGGCAATGTAAGCGACAGGCGGCCTAGGGCAAACGAAACACAGAAGCGCACGAAGAGGTACACAGAATGTTGGGAAATTTAATTGGAAGCTGAGGTTCTGGCGAGACAAGGAAACAAGGTTTGGGAGTTCTTGTGTAATAAAACAGTGCGAAGGCAGATGAGATTACAACGACAAAAGGTCTAGTTTCATGGATGCAGTAGTTAACAAAAGAAAAGCAACGCACAGTACGTTACAATGAAATGATATGATATGAAACTTTCGTATTTACTTACGATTAACACACACAGACGTGTTAAATTAGGACCCTTTTAATCATGCGGTGAAATTGCTTCGCTTCTCGAGTAGTATTAATGCAAGAATGCCTAACATATTTGCGCATTTTTGTTCAAAAAGTGGTAAAAATATTTCTATTGATGTACTCTTAAAAATGTACTATTGCACTAAGAGAATTATCCATTTATTTAATAGTCATCTCCCCTGAATAAAAATTAACTATCGAAGCAATCACCCCAAAATTAGAGTTTATATAATTCAAAGTTCTGAAAGTGTTAAGCTTATGAATAAATTTGTTGTAGTAGTGTGTGTAGTAGTGTGTTGTATTTAGTGCACATTAAACATATTTTTCCGTAACTTCTACTATCTTATTCCCCGAATCTATGTGATATTCTGGAATCTTTTGCTGGATTCAGATTACTCTGTGTTCAATTTTCTTGTTTATTAAGAAAATGAAATGAAAGATAAGCAACTAGAAAATATAAGGTCCTTTCCAGATGTATTCATAATTACTGCCTTTTATACTACATTCCGACTGAATGCATCTCTTAGATCCGAATTTTCTAACAGAAGTAAGTCATCAATATTCCAAAACGTAGAGGGAAAACATATAACGATCATGGCTTTCCGCAAGATAATTAGAAGCGTGTTCTTTCCGCCATACGTAGACATTTCTGTCACACAGTTGTAAACTTTGGTGGTATTAGCCAAAACATAAGAAAGCGAAGGACGCCAGTGGGGGCTCAAGCGCTTTGTTTGGGAACAGAGCCTGTAGCAGCGTGTAGCAGAACTCAGGGGCGTGGCTGCTCGTTACAAACTAGCGACATCTCCACCCAGCTAAACCGTTAAACTTACGCTGGCTGCCGGTAGGCAAACAGAACGAAAATGAAACGAAGAAACCGTTGTAAAGGGACAATAGGAAGAGAAGCTTACCTCCGTAGTGTAGGCCAAGGGCGAGCACAAACACAGACGCCGCGCAAGGCAACAGATTTGCCTGCGGGTCGGCCACGGAGACTACAAGGGCACACGTTAGGGCATTGCCACAGACGCTGCCTTCGATATCAGATTTTCAGTAATTGTTTCTACTCATTTTCTTTAAGTTTTCCCCAACAATTTTACTCCCTATAATAATAAAACACTACTATTCACATAGTGAACAACTGCCAAACGCCTATTCCATGTATTCTGAATCTTACAACGTTGTTGAGAGGAATGAATGTGGTGAAATGGGCCTGAAACATTTTTCTCGAACATGTATTGCCTGGTTTTTTACTTCGTAGGTTCCCATTTTAAACATCCAGATTGCGAATCAAACATAATCGTGTGAAAGAATATTAGTATTTAAATATGCAGCAATGACTGAAACAAAAGTCTTTAAACGTACGGATCCGGCTGTTATTTTTGCGTAAAACTTTTTTTATTAAGGTACGCAGATTTCTCAATAAACATACCAATTTTTAAACTTAATGTAGTTGTCCAGCTCATTCATTATCGAGCGTAAGGTTAGATTAAGTATAGAAAGAAATATTTGTTTTATTTTAATATTTCATAACTAAGTTATGTTTAATGATCATCAACCTGCCTAATTAAGTGGAAATAATTCTTGTTATGTCTAGAAGCAATACAGAAATTCACATCGTTTCACCACTGTAGTTGCCTCGATACTCCTAAAGCACTGTTTGCTTTCTTCAGAATTACTCATTTTTCAGAAGGGTCGAGCTAAAGCTGTACCAATCCATTCGTCTTGTTAGGCAGGTCGAATAACCTGCTGATCACTCCTGTAGGTTTTTTAAAACTTCAAAAAATGCCGTTATTTTTTTCTATGCCTTCAAAATGTTTTGGGGAAATTCTCTCGAATGATTTTGGAATGACCCGGAAAAACTTATCGACTCCAGTCCACCAAAGCAAACGATGTGGAGAGCACAGCTTTGCCAATTTTTAACAAATGTAGCGTCCAAAGCCATTTTCGTTAATTCATACATCAAAAAATTGGTGCGATAGAATTACTATCTCTTAGAAACTCTGTCAAAGTAGACTCTACATTACAGAGGTTGGAGAAAACTTACCGGTACATTAGACTCTACACCCAACAGTAAAGTAAACGCTCGAGAAATTAGAAACTTGTAAAGATATAATTACACTGCCGTACCGAGCGAAGTGGCTCAGTGCGTAGTGGGCTGCGAGGTCAATCGGGAGGTCACGCAATCGGAAAAGGTCCGGGTTCGATCCCCGGGCCAGCCATCCTGACCGGTGTTTTCTTGGTTACCCTCGGTCGCAAGGCGAAAGCTGGAATGTTCCAAAAGCCCATGAACACCTCCCACCTAACACTTCCTATCATCATCCTAGTCCCTTCACCATAACACCATAATAATAATAATAGTAATAATAATAATAATAATAGTAATAATAATAATAATAATAATAATAGTAATAATAATAGTAATAATAATAATAATAATAATAATAATAATAATAATAATAATAATAATAATAGTAATTATATTGACAATAAATTGCCGTTTCACATTATATTACTTTTTTTCTAACGTTTCTCAAAGGAATGATTACTACTTCATAGTATGCTGAAGAGGCTTCGGAAGGCAATGGCGAGCACCGAGGGCCGCGGCGGTGCCGGCCAGCCGAAGGGCAGGGGCCGGCAGGGGTTGGCAGGGGCCGCGGGGCGGGGGCCGTGGAGCGGGGGCCGCGGGGCGGGGACTTAACGGCCGTAATAACTCGGCCGCGGGGCGCCGCCCGCCACATCTTCTCGGGGATATGAAACCGAGAACCGCGCGGACGCCCTGGTAGCGCGCGCGGGCTTTAGCCGGAGGGCGCCGAGGGGTGCGTGGGAGGGTGCGTTGTTGGGTGGGATGAGGTACCCGGACGGGGAGGTATTGGAGGGTGGAGCCGGGGCGTGGGAAAGGAAAGAGATGTGTGGGCAGGGCAGGGTGCATTGGAGGGGCGGTGAAAGCGAGTGAAATTGGAGAGAGGAGGCGATATGGAATTGGGGCGGGAGTGGTATGTGAGCGCGGACTAGCAGATGTGGGGTTTGCGGGGGAAGGTGGGTTTGGATGTTACGGCGGTGTGGGGTTCGTGGATGGGGGGGGGGTACGCGGGCTGGTCGGTTGCGGGGGCGGGACTGTGAGGAGTGGGGACAGCGGACAAGGAGCCAAATTGTTTAGAGATGAAGAGGAAATGACCGGGAGCAAGCACGGGTGGGAAAGCGAGGGTGGGAAAGCGAGGGTGGGAAAGCGAGGGTGGGAAAGCGAGGGTGGGAAAGCGAGGGTGGGAAAGCGAGGGTGGGAAAGCGAGGGTGGGTAAGCGAGGGTGGGAAAGCGAGGGTGGGTAAGCGAGGGTGGGTAAGCGAGGGTGGGTAAGCGAGGATGGGAAAGCGAGGGTGGGAAAGCGAGGGTTGGAAAGCGAGGGTTGGAAAGCGAGGGTGGGAAAGCGAGGGTGGCGGGGAGTGATCGTGATGGTGATGGGGAATGATTCTAGCGGGTAGCGATCGTGGCGGAGCGACTGCGACGGCGATAGGCCGTGGCGTGTGGTGGACGGAGAGCAGTGATTGAGGAGACGGGCGTCGAACGAAGCGTGGTGATCTGGTGAGTGGGGGGCAGCGGACGGAGAAGAAGCTGGCGGTCGGGGAAGGGGTGAGTGCAGGAGGCGGCGCGGGGGCGGGGTTTGCGGAGATCACAGTCACTACGACGGGCGGATCTGGAACCAAGGGTCGTGCGTCATGGGCGGAGGGAAGAAGGACCAGGTGCGGGCGGGGTTCGGGAGGGGACTTGGCGCGGTGAGGCGTGCATGTAAGCGGGGATTTCAGGTGTTGAGGAGGCCAAGCACTGGAAGAAGACGGCGTCAGAAAATAAATAGTTAAAATAAACGTCGGATAGATTAGTATGTACTCGGCTTCTGACGGCAGGTTTTTCCCCCTTCAGGGGTTTTTTCCTGAGCCGTACCTTATGGTCTCTTTTCCGCGGCTTTGATGCGATGGAGAGACCATTTGGGGTGAATACCAGAATTCGGAAGATTAGAACGCGAAAGGATGTAGGTATTGTAATGGCTTAAAGACCTTCGGCCTAGCCACATAGGATCAAGTAAGCTAATTTGTTTGTAATAATTACCTATTAAATAAATAATAAATAATGTAAGCGGGTTGACCTCCCGGGTGGTGAACCCGGGTCATCCAGTGAGGTGAGGACGGGAGTACGGAGAGCAGAGGATGGCGCCGTCGTTACGACGAGGAGTGTGAAGGGCGAGGCGAGGACGAGGGCGGAGTGAGATGAAGACGGGTGAGGACGTGGATGAGGAAGACGGAATGAGGGCTAATGACAGTGTGAAAGGAGAACGAGAGCGGGGGCGGGGCGGTGGGAGGCAGGCGCCGTTTGCGCATGAGCGCCACGTTGTACAGCGTCCGCGTTTTCTTTTGTAGCGTTTCTCGCGTATTTTATGCGCTATTCTTATACTCTTGTTTGCCCTTAGTTTTCATCGCACCACCAGCAGTGCATGCAGTTGTATTATTTTTGCTGGCGATGTAAAAATCTTACGAAATATTCTTCTCTGTTTTGAGTTTTCTTTTGTGTGTATGTTTCTCTTTAGTATTAATGATTTTCGAGTTTCTATTCTATGGCTCCGTTCCTAAGGACTTTACAACTTTTGAAATTCGTGTTTAAATTGTCTTTAGCATTTTCTTCGCTTTTTATTACATCTTAAAGTTACACTATTCATTTAATTATATGCATTTTAGCTACTGAGATTAGACATGTTAGGTTCCTTCGACTTGTGTCTTGCTTCCTTGGCTGTCAATCACCTTTAATAGTCTCCACTTTTACTCTCATATAACCTCCATATCTCAATTTAATCTTCAACTTTTAGGCCCTTATCTTCAGCGTTTTTCTGTTCGTTTTCATTTTTGGCCGGCGTTTATTAATTTTATCGTAAATTCCTTGTTTTATGAGCTGCCCCAAATAAGTTCCAAGTATATTGTACCTTGCATTTTAATATTTTGAACAAGAGTGGCTGATAGAATGTTACCAAATAATAATTTAGCACTTGTACCTGTAATAATCTCTCCGAAAACTGAAATCTGACAATATAAAAAATCTTATGAAATAATAGAGCATCATTCCTAAGTAATTCAAAGTGAATTATAATTTCAAGTCATTTTTCGTAAATTGAGAAGTAATTTATAACACCGTAGATCTCCATCAGGTGTGTTTCAAATTATGATTAAGAATTTTTGGTGATATGAAGCATTATCATTTAAGTTTAATTATTATAAAGAGTAACATTCGTGCAATGCAACACAAATGATGTATGCCCAACATAACAATCGTTTTCGTAATTAATAAATTTCGTGCAAGCAATTGCTGTCCGAGGGGGCTGTCGTATTCCTATATCCTAAAGCGGGAGCAACATTATTGATTATGCATCTAGAGAATGAACTCTTAATAAAGAATATATATTTATCTATATTTACAACACATCTTATTTTTGCATCAATCAATGGAAGTGTCTTGACAACCTTACAAGAGAAGAATCTAAGAACTTGTTCTCAATGAAGAGAATATTCTAAATAATTGTATTTTTTCGCAGTGGTGTCCGCCCATGCTCCAAGGCATGCGACCCACCGTAACTGAACTTCAAGTTTCTGCCGACGAGTGATGCTTGCGCCGCGACGAATATCCTTCGTTTCCATTTGACGTCGGAGCAACGTGAAAAGTGTTCGTTATAGCCGTCGTTGCGTCGATCGACGACATGTTCCTAATCGCCGTTGCCTCCGCGACTTTACAGGAATTCCGGCAAAGAAAGAAACCTCAGCAAATAGCTAGGCCTTCGCGACGGGTTCCTAATCTGCGTGTGTTTCAAGGCGTATCAGCAAGTTGCTAAAAGCTTCTCCCATTCTCTTTAACCCCAGCAAGTCCTTTGGAGCACGTGCGTTATTCGTGGACTCGAGCTCCCTCACCCTGCAATGAATTTAGGTTCCTTGAGAATGTTTCGACAGGAACAAGAATATTTAAGATTCCTGATAATAAATACGTTTCAAAAAATATGTAACTTAAATTATCAAAACGTGAGACAAATTGACAATAGATTTTTGTTTTGCGATTCTCCGTTGTACTATCTTCATAACGGTCTTGTCTGCTAATATTACCATAATATTTAATCTGTACTGTTTTTCCCGCGACAAGAATATTTTTATAAAATGATTAAGAAATATAACAAACTTTTGGCAAGTTGTCTGAAGAACTCAGGCTTAATTACGGCCTCAAAATAATATGAGATTCCTATCGCCTCTGTCAAAACCTGAGCCAAAAAATCAGGTACATTTTTTTCTCAAAAACTCTGCCGCCATTTTGAGCGTCAGAATTTCATGTTACCCATCAACAACGTTGTAGTACACTTTGACATGTTCTAACGTTTCCTTGTCGTTGCAATGACTGCGTTTTTGCGTGGCGTTAGAAGTCCAGACGCTTCGAAGTTTGACTCTAGAGTAAACAGTTCGACTCCCTTGAGTGTGATTGTAGCTTTTCTCTCCCTCTATCCCAAGAAGTTTTTAAATTTGTTGTTGTTAACTAAATATATACTACATCGAATTCTGTAATTCCCATGTACTGAATATTAATATTTGCTTGTAGTATTTTTCAATGGCACCGAAGATGAATATATTTAATTTATCTGTGTGAATATATTTATTTTCAAGTGAAAGAAAGCGTATAGCAAATGTTTTAATAGTATTTTTCATTTTAAACTATAATATACAGCTGTAAACAAATTCACCTCTTAAGCAATTCGTGGTAATATTAAATTAACAGTTCCTTAAGAAAGGTAATGTCAATCAGGCAAAATGTTAACAATCGCATTTCATAAAAAAAACTCTGCCTTGTCAGAAAATAAAAATCACTTAATTTGAGTCTTTTACCTCCGTAACGTAATATACTCTTGTTTCTCATTTCGTGAAATTGAAAAACTTTCAGGAGACAATCTAAATACGAATGCAACAAGAATTTCAACAAGTGTATATTTTTAAGGAGAGTAAACAGAGTTGTCGTTGAAGGTCCCTCTTCATTATGAAAAATCCAAGTCTTTTAAAAAATTAATTGTATTCTCAGAAAATTGTTCCCTACCACTAAAGATCGTAATTTGACCCAGGTGAAAAAAAAAGGTTGGAAACAATGTGGACGTTACCCTCGCGAAATAATACCGGCTTGTAACATTTAATATCCTCTTTTATGATATTGGGCGTGCACTTGGGACCGTTTAATTAGTACTTGCATTTTTAATTTGGCCTCTTCTTGGGCCGTGCGCATTCTTTTCGCGCTGCTCTCGAAAGCTTCCCGAAGTCATTCATTAACTTTAATTAAAACTTAAATTTACAAGGTTCCTCTTAACTCCTTGTGTGTCCAGCGTACTACACCGCCCGGCACACTGGTCCGAAATTGACCGTACGGCGTTAAAACCTAAAACAAATCTTCAGCAATAAACCCTGGTACAAATTGTCATATTCTTATTCCTCCAAGATGGTTTAATCATTTTAACTGTTAAATTATTAAAGTTCATCCAATTGTGAAGTTTACTTTTTAAACAATTGAATCAAAATAATCTTTGAAAATTCGAAAACTAAATGTCAAATAAAATATTTCAAATTTAGCTTTTGAATACATTTTATTCCTTATGTGCAATAATGGGGGAGAAGTAGAACCCATATTACTAGCAAAATTTCACTATTAATTTAAATAAGTCTTTCTATATTATAATATATATCAAACGTATATTATAATATAACGTCAAAACCAACTGCGACATCAGAAAGAAAAGCTTTATTTGAATAACCCAATAATGAACAAAGCAATTCCCATTTTTTTTAGATAAAAGAATGTTTAGCAGCAATAAATGTGTAAGGAAAGTTGTACTAATGATTCATGAAACTACACAAAACCTGTTTCTTCTCGTAAAAGCATGAACATTTTTGTGCAGTAGTCCTTTTTTTTGGTGAAAAATACGAAGACTGTCAATTCATAAATCTATCATCATAAAATGAAACATAAATATGAGAATCCTCGATGAAAATAAACACAAACGCATGAAAAGATCCCATTATGTTTGTACAATGACAAAGAGATACAATTATTTTGTATATTTTTTTTCTAATATAGATTACATTATATACATTACTTTATCACGCACCACTTACTTAATTCAGAAATGTACTGTTATGCTGCAGCAAAAAGGATTTTAGGGAGAAAATCGTAAATTGTAAAGATAACAAATAATGCGAAAATGTAAGGTTCCCCCCCCCCTCACAATAACTGGAGGGTGAAATTCTTCGCTACAGTCAGAACTTTCGTGTCAATGTGATTGGCGCAAACTATCGCGGGGCGGTAAAAACGCTGTTCCCGGGGACGGGGGCCTTGATTGTTTACGTATGGCGCGGAAATATCATCTTTCCCTACGGAAGGAGAGGTTTTGCCTGATAGTTTTCCTGATAGTTTTCAGATAATAAAGATGTGATCTGATACAGAGGAGATACACGCTATTTGTAACCGAAAATCGTAACACCAATTTTTTTTATATTTCTTATTTATGTTATCTTGCTTCTGTGGATACCTACTTGCTTTGGACACATGGTAAATTCGCCCTTTTGGCTTCATTTGGGCTCACTGTGCGCCCCTGGGCCCTTCCTTCCCGGAAGGGATTGGCCCGAGAAAGTCTGCCGGCCACGTAGTCCACCGTCTCTCACGTCTGGGATATACGACTAGCGCGAGCGGCGAGGAAGCGACTGATGGCGACTGAGCCGGATCCGGGCGCCCTCGCCTGCGCCCGCGCCGCCCCCGCAAGCGGAGGCAAGGGCGGAAAACGGCGCGACGGCGGGCGGGGGCGGTGGAGGCCGAGCTGGCGCTGATGTAGAGATGGAGAGGGCGGAAGCGAGGCGGGGGCGGGGAGGAGGCGGGTCGGGGCAGAGGCAGGACGGGTCGGGGCAGAGGCGGGTCGGGGCAGAGACGGGTCGGACAGAGGCGGGTCGGGGCAAAGGCGGGTCGGGGCAGAGGCGGGTCGGGGCAGAGGCGGGTCGGGGCAGAGGCGGGTCGGGGCAGAGGCGGGTCGGGGCAGAGGCGGGTCGGGGCAGAGGCGGGTCGGGGCAGAGGCGGGTCGGGGCAGAGGCGGGTCGGGGCAGAGGCGGGTCGGGGCAGAGGCGGGTCGGGACGGAGGCGGGACGGAGGCGGGGCGGAGGCGGGGCGGAGGCGGGGCGGAGGCGGGGCGGAGGCGGGGCGGAGGCGGGGCGGGGCGGAGGCGGGGCGGAGGCGGGACGGAGGCGGGGCGGAGGCGGGGCGGAGGCGGGACGGAGGCGGGACGGAGGCGGGGCGGAGGCGGGGCGGAGGCGGGGCGGAGGCGGGGCGGAGGCGGGGCGGAGGCGGGGCGGAGGCGGGGCGGAGGCGGGGCGGGGCGGAGGCGGGGCGGAGGCGGAGGCGGGGCGGAGGTGGGGCGGATGCGGGGCGGAGGCGGGGCGGAGGCGGGACGGAGGCGGGACGGAGGCGGGACGGAGGCGGGACGGAGGCGGGGCGGAGGCGGGACGGAGGCGGGACGGAGGCGGGACGGAGGCGGGGCGGAGGCGGGGCGGAGGCGGGGCGGAGGCGGGGCGGAGGCGGGGCGGAGGCGGGGCGGAGGCGGGGCGGAGGCGGGGCGGAGGCGGGGCGGAGGCGGGGCGGAGGCGGGGCGGAGGCGGGGCGGAGGCGGGACGGAGGCGGGACGGAGGCGGGACGGAGGCGGGGCGGAGGCGGGACGGAGGCGGGACGGAGGCGGGACGGAGGCGGGACGGAGGCGGGACGGAGGCGGGGCGGAGGCGGGGCGGAGGCGGGGCGGAGGCGGGGCGGGGCGGAGGCGGGGCGGGGCGGAGGCGGGGCGGGGCGGAGGCGGGGCGGAGGCGGGGCGGAGGCGGGACGGAGGCGGGGCGGAGGCGGGACGGAGGCGGGACGGAGGCGGGACGGAGGCGGGACGGAGGCGGGAAGGAGGCGGGGCGGAGGCGGGACGGAGGCGGGGCGGAGGCGGGGCGGAGGCGGGGCGGAGGCGGGGCGGAGGCGGGGCGGAGGCGGGGCGGGGCGGAGGCGGGGCGGAGGCGGGACGGAGGCGGGGGGGAGGCGGGGCGGAGGCGGGACGGAGGCGGGGCGGAGGCGGGGCGGAGGCGGGGCGGAGGCGGGGCGGAGGCGGGGCGGAGGCGGGGCGGAGGCGGGGCGGAGGCGGGGCGGATCCCAGGATCAGAAGGCAATTCGTTCATTTCATATGTCTCAAATTAAATTCCGAGGTGTTTATGTGAGACCTAGGAGAGGTTCCATTTCTATGCCTCGAATAGTGATTAGTTTTGTTACGAGAGAATGACAAAATCAACAAAGCTGAAAGTGCATCAAACGAGTATTTGCTCTTCTGCACGTTGGCTCAGACTGTGAATAGGTAATTGTTTGTGTTACAAACACGCACACATGAGCAACAAAAACTCGGACACATTAAATATGCGTTCAGTGAACAAGCTTACGTGTACAACAAGACATTCAAACTGAAAGACCAAGTAGGTGAAGCGATAGATGGGATCTAATCTCCCTTAGAGTATAAACTTAGCAAACAGAGAAATCATGACTTAAAAAAAAGGCAATAATAAATTTCGTCGTAAAAATGAATCATTGCTTCAATAAAATGTTATTTTTTCTTCTTCTTAATGCAAATAACTATACTGTTCTTATATTTGAAGTGACAAATATAATATTGGGTTCATTCATGTCCTTCTCAAACCGGTTTTCGTTTCCCATGTATAATCTGGAGGAAATGTTGAACTCTGCCAGCCAAACAATGTACCACATGCGGTAGTATCCTTAATATTAATTTATTTATTTTGTTATCTGCCTCATTCCCGCGTTACGCCGTTTTTCAGATAGATGTTATAATAAACCAATTTATTGGAATGTTATATTTTTCTCACTGTACAAATATTTCTCACTTAATAGACTGGCTTATACATTATGAGAGTACGGACAGTTAACAAAACGCATGCCAATTGTTTATACGAACTGGTAATTGTTTTTGGATCTGCTACATTTGCATATTTACAAACGAGTATTCAGCGAACTTTCGTTGTAAATCAGCCCTAAATTAACGTATGACGTTGGTCATTGACGTAGAAGACAGGCGGAGTCAGGGCCCTATAACTCCCATATAACGTGGTGGGGACCATTACGGTGGCGTGCTCTGCTGCATCACCTTCTTACACGAACTAAAACACGACCTGCTACCAACGTTATTTAAAACGTGCGTGGGTTCTCGGGGCGCAAACACACGCGCTTGATACAAAAGATCACGCCGCTGTTCGCGCTACCTTTTCTTTCATGCGCGTATTATTATGAATAAATGAATTTTAGAAGATAAACGCATAGAATTTAACTTCTTTTGTAATTTATTTCAGAAATCGCTCATAATCAAAGTGTATTCGTATTTCTTGACCAATTTTTATGTGGGAAAGTTGACGCGCCTTACCAGCAGCTGTATCCGGCGACACTAGCGCATCCTATAGTAGCAACCTCTAGCTTTGTCCCCAATTTCGATGGAGAGTTGCCGGGCCCTGGGCGGAGAGGCCTACCCGTACCGTTCCAGGCCCTTGTTAGAGACGGGTCGGCCGGAGCCATCGCCTGCCGCAACACACGACGCTGCGTTGACGCCGCCCAACACCCAATTCCGAGTGACGCGCCTCTGTTAATTAACGGAGGCAGGGCACGAGGCGCCATGGCGAGGGCGCGGGGCAAAGCAGTGGACGTGAGATTCCGATGCCAGAGGATGGCGAGGCATCCAAGTGGCCGGTGAGGGGGCGGATTGATTTCGGAATAGGGACGGCTGTACTCGGTTGGTGAGGTAAAGAAGGTATTGAGTGTGTTTTGTTCGGGTGTAATAACAAGACAATCGCTCAATTAGAACACAAAAAGACCCGACTGCCCTAAAAGGATCTGAAACGTTACTCTAAAATATTTTTTTTTGTTATTTAAGGTCGTATCAACTTCTAGGTCATTAGCGACCACTATTCCTTGTAACAGTATGGTAACTGTGAGGATGACACGATATGATGATAGGACTGGGGTGAAAGGACGAACACAACACCACAATGCCTGAGGCGGGACTCGAACTCGCGATCCTTCGGTCCGAGATCGCTACGGCACTGATGCCTTAGCGATCTCGGCCACCAGATCGGCACTCTTAAATATTGTTAACACATTTTTAAGGATATTATGTAGATATTTGTATTACCGAGAAACGCAACACAGCCTGCTCCGGCTTACGGCAAATGGTTTGGGTCTTCGAACATCAGATCCGATCATTGACTGTAAGTTAATGGGAGCGGGAGAAAATGTCTACGGGAGATCATCACCTTGATTCGTACGCGCAGTCCAGTAAGAGGATGGCCTCTTCCGAACTAAGAAATGTATTCAGAGTTAAATGTGATTCGTCAATTTGCTAAAGTGTACTTCAAATAATGATTTTGTGCCAGTTCCTCGCGGGTCGCTCAGTCGGGCGCTCTAAGGGCGACCGTGTTCTTTGGACACGTCCCGCAGGTTCCCGGATTTCACAAGCAACAGCGCCTCCAACTCGACGAGGGTGTCTGTTTTCATCGAATTAGAGACGAATAATGACCGAGTTGCCATCCAGCGGAGAAAGCCCGCGCGACACCTCTGCGGAAGATGGGCGAAGTTGTGGGGGAGGGGGAGAACGGGGAGATGGAGGGGCCCGCCCTCTCCCCACTCCACCCCGCGGTGCTGCCCTTCGACACCGAACGCCCTGTGACGTGCCGTGGGAGGGACGGCGCCTCGCCGGGGCGAGAGATGTGACCCGAGATGATGCGGAGGGTGAGAGGAAAAAGGGAACATGAGAGGAGTGATTGATTAGTGATTCCGGGAGCATTAACTACGAAGTCTAGTCCCGTAAGTGTGGTGCATTTGTTTTTCTCATGCGGTAGCGGTCATCTTCTCCTGCTGGATTGTTAGCTAGCGCGGTTTAACCCAACCAAGTATCTACCGCCCCAGTTGGGACAAGCACTGAGCTCCCAACTGGTCTCCCGGACTTTGTGACAGTGTATGTGTGTAAGTAAGGGATGGGTGTAGGACATGGAAGAGAAAGGTAAGATCGCGCGCGGTCCATGGCCCGTTTGATAGGGTACTGCTCCGGCATTCGTCTGGTGTGAACCTCTCGGTCGTGGGCACTGGAGTGACAGTTGCCTGAGCCACCTCAGCCCATGGGAACGGGAGAAGAGGATACGGGAAAGGGAATAGCGGGGAAGACAGGGAGATGTTCTGAAGGTAGCAAGGGGTAGAGAAAAGAAAAGCCTAGAAGAGGGGGACTGGGAGAGCTGTAAGCGTGGCAGCTAAAACAAGGCAAAGCGTGCAACGGACATGCAGCGTAGCGTATAAATAGTTTGGTGTCGAGGCAAATCCGCGGTTTTATCAAGATTCACTGAAAAATATCCGAAAAAAGTCTTGAATAACTTTAATGCGAAAAAGGTGAGAACGTAATATGTACTTAAAATCAACAAAGTTTACTTGACTTCACACTTAATGACAATACGGCTTAATAACATTTCCATCGTTAAGAGAGAAATATATTAATTGTATTACATATGTTTCCTGTGCTAAAAAAAGCTTTTTATATCGGTTTTCCTTGGGTGTGGGATGACTTCAGATTTTCATAATTGATTCGGCTCAAGAGAAGAATCAGTTACGAGTAGTGTCACATTAAGAAAACTGCGTAATATTGGTGAATCTTTACTCTGATTTAAAATTCAATTAAATTTTGTTTCATTGTTCACGCAATTTTCAGGATAAAAGCTGAAATAGCGCCTTGCTGTGACTGTAGACTCTATGATTAGCTCTTTTCGTTTATGTCAGGTATGACAGGTAGGAGCGAATGAATACATAAATAAATATAAATAAATTATTTCAGCACTGCATTTACTTAACGTTCTCTTTCGGACTTTGTCGTCGCGGGTGTAGAGTGTTTCAGTGCCTGGGTACGATTTCCCCTGATCCGGCTTGGCTCGTAGCCAGTTCCTGGCGACCGCTGATCTGTTTAGCTGCGGTCTCCCACGAACAACTTGAAAACGCGCGTTTAGCGTTGCGTGTGATGATCTGGTTTTAGAAGAAAAAGTAGACCAGCGGTTTTGGAGAAGAACGCTGATGATCTTAAAAGGATGGAACTTGAATTATTCAAGAATTGAGAGTGGCAGCGAAAAACGTTTTTTTTAGAAGATAAAATGTAATTCATAACTTTATTTTCATAGTAAAAATAGAATTATTTCAAATAAGAACATAGAAATTAACTTTCTTCATTTACGATTGCATTCATGATACCTAATGTTTCTTTCAAAATATTTGTTATTGTTGTTAATCTCGGAGTCTGAAATTACACAAGTTATTTAGTTTTATTAAGAATTTTGGGAAACGTTCAAATAATGTTCGGCTTTGTGTCCGGCAATTCCTCGATTAATATTTTGGGCTGTGAGTTATAAAGCATATGTAAGTATAATACATAATTATTATATACAATTGTACATAAACATACAATTACATGTGTATATGTAAACATAGTGTCTTTCAAATAAACAATTATATGAATGTAAAAGCAATCATCATGTTCATGGTTATTATAATAAATTCACTCTTGGCAGAACAAAATTAAATTTAACATCACTTTACTTCATTTTGTTGTGCAATGTAAGGAAGGCCTTGAAATGAATACTAAATTTATGCATACAGCGTATTTGGAAATTAAATGTTTTACATTGATTTGTTTCATTATGTAATTGCATTTCTCGCGTAGAATATTTTTTGAAAGATGATATTACTCGTCGAAATTCACAGTAAACCCCAGTTGCAAACAGGATTTGTTCGAGTATATCTCTGAAAATTTTAAAATAATACATTTACGTATAAACGGTTGTCTTGGAGGCGCAACTCACAATATCGCACGAATTATTTTTTTGTAGCACGAACATCTTTGATTCCGAAAGTAAAATGTATGTCGCTCAGTAATAATTTATGAGAAATAATTTGCTCCAATTGTCCAATTTACTGCACTCGTGCAGTTGGTAAACGAGTTAGTGAGTCTATTGATCTGCTGGAAGGTTCGGAAACTCTGTTAGGACTCCTCGAGCCGGGTTCACAGAATACGGGACGAACTCCCCTCTTCTCGCAGGAGTTCTAAAACCGAGTAACAGAACTTAATTTCAGAGATAAGAAAGTCATTTGCGACGATTCAGAAGCAATAAAGATTAGCTAGTGATGCTATCAAATTGCAGTATAGTTTTGATGCATATTGTTAATTTCCTGAACACTTCAGTAGATGTGCCCCGAAGAAGAATGAAAATTATTCTTGCGAATAAAGACAGTCACTTAACTTTACTTACCAATTCTGAAAAGTTTCTATTGAAGAAAGTATCCAAATATATAGTGATACAGGAATTGGTATGGTATAGTGATATAGCTAATATGATTTTGAAAACGTCGAGAAAATGTGCTCAGATTTCACTTTTCCCCATTTACTGACAGATTTTAACTTTTTAACGATAAATAATTATAAATAAATAAAATATAAATAAAGTAAATAATAAAAAGCGATTGTTAATTGGTAAAGGGAATTTACGTTTACTACCTTTCGAATTGAACCATTTTTATAATTACATAGAAGAGCTTCAAATAGTTGTGAGTTTTCTGTCTTATTATTTTAAAGTGTATATTTGTTCAACTCGAAGTGTACTTTTTAAAGTAGTTTTCGAATGTGAACAGTTCTTTTTAAAGAAAAAAAGCGATCGACGCAAAGATGTTTATGAACCGCAATTTTTACAAGATTACACCGAGAAATCCGTTTTGAATTAAGAAATATTTTCATGGAATGGGAAAGATTTGAAGAAAACCATGCATTAAAACTATTTATTATTTTATGGTCTTTTTAAATTTATTTATTACATTGATATTTATCTATTTTGAATAAAAAACTAATTTATATTCGAGAGAATATGTGTAAAGAGGGCAATTTAGAGCAAATATTTGTTGCACTCTGTCGCACATCCGGTATGTGAGACACCATGTGTGAAGATAATAATTATTCTTTATATAATCATGAAAGCTAATAATGTTTTAGGTGATTATAACATAGTTGTGTATACTTACTTCAATCTATAGATATACCGTATTTTGCAGGCTATTACAGATTTTTCTTCAATAAATTGCCTCCATTATTGAGAGACGTCTTATACTCGACATTAATATTAAAAATGTCCATTATTTGATTTAAAATTCCCACCAGTCTTAAAAATGGCCATATATTCCATGCCGCAGTAAAGCTATCTCGAACTGGCAACATTGGATTCAACTGGCAGCAGCAGTGTATCGATGCGACGAACGTGAGATGCGGGTAATTCACAAGCTTGCTAACAGTGTCTCCCTTCCGCCCGCCATCAAAATTCGAGATCACTGTCTAGTCTATGATATGTCATCGCAATTTACGGTGCCTGTGAACTTATGTTGAAAGTGATTTGTGTTATCGGTAACAAACAATATTTTTGTTACTAGCCAGTTTTGTAATGAAAAAATAAAAGGTATTCATTTAATGTTGCTTATAAATTGAAAAATGTTTTTTTTTGTTCATGAATTGATTAAAAATTAACGTGCGTCTTATAATCTGTACCGTCTTATAGTCCGTAATATACGGTAATACTTGTGAAATCTCACCCTAGATTGAATGAAAAGCAGTCTCAAGGAAATGCAAATCGTGTGGACCCCTTTTGTGCGGCGTCTCGTTTTGAAGTTGCGAGGGCTGAGAAGCTGCGGGCGGGCTTCGCGCGGCCAGCGCGGATTACGTGAAGACAGCGGGAGGGGGGATGGGCAGGGGAGGGGAGGGAGCCGGAGAGATGACGGAAAAAAGAGATGAGGCGCCGAGTCGAAGCGCGGGGGCGGTCGCGGGGGCGGTCGCGGGGGCGGGCGTGGGGGCGGGGCTCGCGAGGTGCGGGGGCGTGCGAGGGGCGAGGCCTGGCGCGGGGGCGGGCACGGGGGCGGGCGAGGTGTGGAGCGCCTGGCATGAGGGCGTGGGGGGGGGTTCGTGGCGGTGGCGTGGCCGGGGCGTGGGTTCGGGGACGGAGGGGCGTGGTGCGTGGCGCGGGGGCGTGGCGCGGGGGTGAGGCGAGGGCAAGGGATAAGACAGGCGCGTGGCGTGGCGCGGGGCGGGGTTGGGGCTGGGCGCGCGGCGCCGGGCGAGGGGCGGGCGAGGGGCGGGCGAGGGGCGGGCGAGGGGCGGGCGAGGGGCGGGCGAGGGGCGGGCGAGGGGCGTAGAATGGCAGAAGCGGGGATATCGCGTGGTATGCGGGGTCAAGAATGGGCGCCAAGGAATTCCGTTGGCGGGCGTGATTCTCCTGCGGCGCCGAATCTCCCTTGGCCGAGCGCCTTGTGGCACGCCCCCTTCCCCAGCCCCCGCTTCCTGGCGATCGGACCTTCATTTCCGGGGTTACTTTTACATTCCCTGGCGACCTCCATTACAAACTGGGTTGTCAAAATATTAGCACTATATTCAAAACAAATAAAGTAAAAGATTACTCAGGCCAACAAAAGAAAGGCTTCCAAACAATTTTAAACTTTGATTGCTGAGTTTTATAGTTTTTTGGGCGCTGAATCCACATCTAAACTCTATTAGTTTCCATCACCCATAGTTTTATCACAATTTCATCTAGTCCAATATGCAAAAATATGGTAAGTATGCAATGAAAATTAAAAGTAAAAGACTTTTAAAACACCAACTAAACTTCTTTAAATATGGAAGATAGCGTTTATATTCTTACATTCTACAAAGGCGTTACGTGTCTATTGATAAATATTTTCTGTAACTGCTTGTCACAGGCAACTCTGTGAAAGTGCCTCGTCTATCGATGCGCGGTAGTTAAAGGGATCGAAATGTAGTAATTTTTATCGAAGCGTATTCTACCCGTTTTGTCGTCCTAATAACTTTATCTTCTCTTTATATCTTCCTGCGTCTCATACGTTTCTAGATTCTCAAAGTTGAATTTGCCGAGCTACACAGACAAAATGTTTAAAATGTGAACAAGTGCAGGGTGTTACGGCATTTTTTATGTTATGTTTGGAATCAGCGTAATTAAAACGATACGATTAGTTGATAAAACACAAAACGTTTCTTTCGTCGTTGGCTTGCGTTATCGTAATATATTTACAATCAAAGAATAAGTTAACACCGTTTGTGGTAAACAGAGTAAAAATATAATCTGCTACTTTTTGTTCAACTCGAAAATCCGAAACACATCATTGAAAACGTTTTTGCGTCATCAAATCAAGTACAAATTTTATTTTATTGCTGACAAAATAACTCCCTTCCCAATTCTTCCCGCAACAGGCTGAAATGGTGCTCATCAATGCATTGTAATATTATATACGTAGAATATACAGTGCATATTATCTATAATAAACTAGATTTTAGTAGTGATAGAATTCGCACGCAAAGCGCCAATTAAAGCACATTGGTCCACGAATTTTCGTTTTCATGTAACTATTATACGCAATATCTAAATTATTTATTTAAGATAAGATAAATTTATTTGAACTGCAATTGGGCGTAAACGGGTGGCAGCTAATTACATAAATAAGATAACACAGCTAACATGCAAATTATATATAATAAAAAATAATAATAATATTAATAATAAAAATAATATTAATAATAAAAATGATATTAATAATAAAAATAATATTAATAATAAAAATGATATTAATAATAAAAATAATATTAATAACAATAATAATAAAAATAATAATGATATAAAACTGTCTAATTCATAAAACATTTAACATTACCTTTAAAAATAAGAAACATCATAATCAAACTCTGCACTGACTTTTTGTTCAACTGCACTTCACTTCATCGCACTTCACTTCACTTCACTTCACTTCACTATGACCCTTTAATCTCTTCCTACATTATTTCTCTGTTCTACACTGCGTGGCACCTCACTTCACAATATACTACGGACACATAGCTCTATAAACTAGTATTGTCAGTTAATTCCCTCATTTATTTAGTAATACCCTAAATTAATTTTTCTAAACGGTTGAACGCTAGGAGGAAAAGGTTCAAAGGTTTTTGCAAGCAATGTATTCTATTCTTTTATCGTTCGATTTGTAAAAGAAAATTTCCCCACATCTGTTCTCTGCGGTCTTTAAATCTACTTTGTGCCTGTAGTCATTTAGTAGTCAGAAGAGTATCTGATTATTGAATAGAAACAGAAATGAATGGAACATCAACATCCCGCCTCATTGCCACAGCGCGAGGTTCTCCTTCAATTGGAGACAGCGTCGTGTTTATGAATCCGGCCGAGGTCTCCGTGGACGAGAGTGCCTCGCGCCGAGCAGATGGAGCGGCGTGCGAACAGCACATTATTGCGACGACGGTCAGAGCTCTAATGAGCGCCGGGATTCGCCCTGCATTAATCGACTACGGCAGCCCCTCCCTCCCCGGCCAAGGTGTGGAAATGCCGGAAATTATTGCCGCGCCAAGGAGTATAGTGCCGTCGCCCATGCACTTGGATCCCGTCCCCGCTTGTTAAGCGAATACTCGGCGCCGCGGGAGAATAAAACAGTCGCAGTCTTGTAATGAACACGTTTCTCCTTCCAGCGTCAAATGAAGCATTTTCGAGTAGAAATGAAAATCCTTCGTGCGACAAGAAGTTGCTGCGTGTTATTGTAGTGTTAGGCGTCTGCAAAACGTCAAGTTTTAAACACTATTCATCCGTTGCGAACTATGTTGTTTTGTGATAGCAAATCATGATCGCGTCTTTTCCTCTTTTTGTGATTGGTTCACATGTTTCTAAAGGCTTACGCGTCTATATTTGTAAATAAGGACTTGTATTTTTCATCATAATATTTTTGAGAAATTCATTTAAGTTTTAATACACGGCTATTGTCTTTACTCTATTGATTTTGTCTAACCTTAAACTGCTGCACTGAATGAAAACTGTGTAGAACCAAAGATCAGAAAAGATTCAGAAAAATACTTCAAATCTCCTTACAATAATATTACAAAATAATAATTTTGAGCAATAGACATTTTAAGGATGATGTGCACATATATCTTACTTGATGATTGCAAATAGACTGCAAACCCCTTTCGGGGGAAAGGAGCGTATATTCACAGCCTGATTTGCCAACACAACAACTGTGTCTGTTAATATTTTCCAATTTATTTCCCCGAAGGTTTACAGAAAACAGGAAGCTTCCGCTCAGAAATCGCATTGGTAGACAGGTACACGTTTATAGCAGGAACATTAGCCGACCCACAAAAAAAAATCGAGAATTACCAACTAGATATTGCAAACACATCTCGTACTTAATAAACACGAGGAAAAAATCGAAGCCGTCCGGAAAAAAGGA